>PVJO010012539.1:0-55087 GCA_004026905.1 Hystrix cristata | reverse complement strand
CGTTTTGTCTGCCCAGTGAGTTTTCTCCTCCTTTCCTGATTCTTCCAGTTGTCTGACTATGTTTTCTGTAAACAGACAGTCATTAGGGCCACAACACACCTTATCTTGTTCTGATGATAGAGGTTTTCCGATTTAAAAAAGAGATTAAAACTAACAATTTAGAGGGACTTTATTGCAGTGAGTGAATTTAAAGTAGGGATGTAAATGACACGTTGATAGTTAAAATTCGTAGGATATTTAACCTATACATTGTTTTCCTCATGAAAATATTTAATGCCAATTGAATGAAGGGGAGAAATGAACAAATTAAAATATATTTATAGATATATTTGGCCCTGAATGGGCTCCATTAGATTATATACATATTTGGTCGCTTCTTACTTTCTCCACATCTGCCGCCCTATCCGAAGCACCCACCGTCTTCTCTACAATCCCGCCTAGATTTTTGCCGGCCTTGAGGAACTCTAACTCCATCCTTGATCCCATGATCCTCGAGTCTGTTTATAGCACACTGAAGAGCTACTTTTAAAACATAAATCAGATCACATCACTTTGTCATTTAAAACTCTCCATCTCTCACCTCCCTTTTTCCTAAGCTCTTTTGCTGTTTCTTTCCTTTTTCTTTCTTCCTTTCTAAGTGCAGGTTGATTATGCAAAATGATGGATTTTATTGTGGCATTTTCATACATGCGGATATAAAATACCTTGACCATCCTGCCATCTCCATTATCCTCCCTTACCATTCCTCCATCCCCTTTCCCTTCTCTAACAACCTCCCTTTTGCTTTAACCACCACCAACCCCACCATTTCATATGGGAGAGAAAACAGGTGATACTTGTCTGTGTCTGGCTTTTTTCACTTAACATGATCTTCAGTTCTATCCATTAAGTGGCATGAATTTGTTTTATTTTATGGCATAAACTAAAATTAAAATCCTTAAAATGATACACAAGACCATATGCAGTCTGATTTTATAACTAACTACCCTCCCGCTTCCTCACTCTGCCACGTGACCCATTGTCCTTTTTACTGTTTCTTAACACATCACGGCTGTTCCCACCTGGTCTCAGCAGCTGTTCTTTCTCTCTATCTTCTCTTTATTGGTACAGGCCATAGTTGAAACGCTGTGTGAAATCCACCTCTTCTTCAAATGTTCCATGATTACATTCCGGTAGAATCTATCCCTAGCGCCTCTCTGTTCCTATGGCATTTTATGTATACCGTTGCTATTCTAGAACTGATTTTTCAAGTCACTCCATTTTGTGGGTTTTTTTTTTCCTATCTTGCTCTCATTTCATTGGATTACGACTCCCTTGTTCATTTTGTATATGGGCAATACATTCAGTACTGATTCACAGGGGCTAGAACATTCTCATTGTTCAGGCACTCCATCCTGTGTAGTGGAAAGAATTTATTCATCCTCAAAATATTTAAAGAATCATTGTCACTGTTTCTAACAAATATTCAACTCAGTAGTACCACGTATCTTCCTAGGTAACTGTTGCACCTGGTAGCCTCCATTCTCAGTTTATCCTGTGCAATCTTACTAGACTTACACAAAACCTGGGATTCCTCTTAATACAAAGATATGGCCTGCTCAGCCCCACGCTGAGGAAGCTTTATATTTCTAGCTTCTGGAAAATATGCAGAATTGGAGAGGCAGTAGCCTGGGGAGGAAAGGTGAAAGGGAAATCCTGATCTTCACCAGTGATTCATTGCTACATCCTGAAAGTTGCTGTCCCCCTAGGGCAATATTTACTTTATTGAATGTAAGATTAAATTCTAAGGCAAAGTTTTAGCTTGGGCTATACTTCACCACTGTTCGGAATTCTCCAGAGAAGGAAAAACTGTTTTATATTTGTGTGACAAAAGGGATATTCTAATAGCCCACTTTTTCAAAAGGGCGTGTGATAAAAAGCCTTGGTATTCTGCAACTGTATATCTGGTAACTTTTAAATGAATTTTTTTTCATTAAAAATACTTTGTATTGGACATCACCAGGAATTCTACAGCAAACCATTTTCAGAGCAGCATCTCCTAATCCCAGGGCGATATGCTATACCTCTTTTATTATTTTTTAGCAAATATATATTCACAGGCACAATAGATAATAGAGAAATGTATGAAACAAAATTTTAATTTTCAAGATATTTTGCAACCTGCTAGAGTCATAATGACATGTACACAAAACAAATTCAAATTTATTTAGCATCTGTTGTAATTATATTTGCTTATATTATTTCATTTTTAAATTCTCAAAGTAATTCAAAATAGATATTTTAGACAGTTTGTATATGGGAAAAAATTAAAGATCAGACAGGTTAATAATGTGTATAGATCGTAATGGAGAAAGCCAAGCTTGTCTGCAGACTCTGCCATCTCCAGTGTCCCATCCACATTTACTACTCTTTCTTCATTATTTTACTAATAGGTAAAAATAAATGTTATAATATTTTTATAGACGCATTCTATATTAAATTTCATTAAATATTAGCATTTTCTTGCTGTTATAGAAAACACAACACTTGAAGCACATATAATCTTAATTCTGAATAACTATTAAATTTTATTTATTTATTTCAATTATACAGGCAAGGAAACTGATAAAAATAGGTTAGATAAGATGATTAAAATCTATTCATTTTAGTTGTAAGACCTGTATTTGAAGCCACATATTCCCAAGGCTACAGTTCACATTATAAGGAGTGCAGTCGTTTTGTCTTCCACAGACATAGTATTTACATTTGTTAGTATCAGATGGTTAAAAGTAATGTTTATTGTGAATTAAATTTGTCATGTGTTATATTTTATGTACTGATATGTGTGTTCATAAAAAGTTATTTTGCTGTATGATCAATGTGTGTGTGTGTGTATTTGCGAGGGAGATTTAGATATGTAGACGCTACTCTGTGTAAGCAAAATTAATTTTTTTGTCATCAGTATCATAGTAAACTTGTATGTGTTGAAAGGCATGAGTTCTTTGACATTTATAATTCATTATTTTGTTTAGTTCAATGCATATTTTATCAATTAAAATTAACTTTTTCATACATTATTTCACATAGGGTTTTATTTCTATGTATCAAAGCATGTTTAGGTATTGGTTTTCTGGCATATATTCTACCATCTATATGTGTGCTCCTTTCTGAATGTAAATGCGTAAGAGCCGCTCTTCATGCAATTGTAACCCATTATCTATTTTAATTTTACTGCAAATATTTTAAAAACTGAATAGTTCCTGTTACCAGAGGTTAAACTGTAACTTACCTCCTAAAGACTAAACTCAGAATAACAGTTCATTGCCTTTATGATATCATTAAACATTGTGAAATCATCTTTCCCTTTGGTTTTATGCACAGAGAAATCCATTCATTTTATGGACAAATATGGAAGAAATGTACTTCGTATCTATTATTTCAGTACAAAAGGGAAAAGGAGGACACATAATAGATTTATATATGACACAAATGTATCCAGTGAAAGAATAGGTTGTTGAAAGGTGTACTCTTACTAGAGAAAGGTAATCATTCTAAGAAGAATTACAGTAATTTGCTCCCAACAACGTGACATTGCAAAAGGAGACATAGTCATAGTACTAGTGTTCCAATTTATTAAATTACTCATTTTCAGAAGAAATAATTATTTTCCTATTCAAAAAGAACTTCATTTCAATATTCCGCTACTTTTTTTTTTTTAATTTAAACAACATGTACTACTCTCAAACCACTTGTAATTTTCCTTCCAGGAAAAAGTGCAATCTAACGTTTGTTAGATTGTTGTCACTTTAAGATTTTTATCTTTATTCAACATTTTATAAGGAAACAGAAACAAGGTTCTTGGGCTTTTCTGGATGTAAACTAGAAGCAGTGTGTTAGGGTTGGAGTTACTGTGTACTTTTTGTTTTAGAACTTCTAAACAGACTCTATACTTTTCACGATAAAAATTCTGTCCATCCGTATGTCTATCAATATTTTGGAACTAAGATTATATCACCATCTGTTTGATTTTTCAAAATTATTGTGATTTTGGCCTCATCACAGTCTTTACACATAGCTTCTCTTGGAAATTTCTTTTACTAGAACCTTCTCTTCTTTAAATTCAGCATCATAAACCCTAATTTTTCCAGTACTTTTTGCTTTTATGGTTTCATAACATTCTTTTGAAAGGCGTTTCTTTTCCTTACTTCTTTGACCGCATCCCAATTTTCTTTAGGTATGAATACTGTCCCTGGGTCCATTTGAACTACATTGTTTATTTCTCCATGCTCCTTGCTCATTTCAAACTTAACTCCTATTTTTTCAGGGAAATTTATAGTTGGCTTTTGTGTAGCCTCCCTCATCTGGACATTTTGCTAGGTTACTGCTCGTCCATGCTAATGATTCTTTTTACTCCTCATGCTCTTACACAGTCTTCCATTCCTTCCTTTGTGCCTAGCTGCACATGAGATGTGTGTGTTTTCAATATGTTACCTATTCCCAAATGGTTCCTATTGGCCACTGTCGTCTATGAATGAGGTTTGATAACCGAACCTCATGACAGAAATGAAACTATATACTCATTATTTTACCTTTATATAAGTATATTTGCTTTGGAGACTTACTATGATTTTAGAAATCTGACCTCTGTTTACTGTTTATTGGTGTTGGTAATCATTTCATCATAGATTATAAAATCCACAAGCAACAGGAATTTACACACATTTACATTAAACTTGCAATATACAACATTATGCATAAAATTAATTTTAATATGAATAATTTTAATATCGATATGTACAATATCTTATAAATGTTTCAACTTAATGTGAGATTGTTCTGCAGATTAAGGAAGGCTCAAAACACTGGACAGTAGAGAGGTTAGATGTTTCTTATTGCTCTTAACCTTGCTATCTACACAAACTACCTGGGATTTAAGTTTTGTAATTTCATATCCTATTTTTTCTAATTGTAGCCTCTGATATCTTGTTTTAAAAACTGGGTTTAACACTTTTGCTGTCAAGATGTGCAAAATATAAGCAAAAAGGACATTTTGTCTTGGGTCATACAGTGAGTTTTATAAATACTAAATTAAATTAAAATATTAACAATCCAGACTGATAAAATTCTTGTATTTTTAGAACAATTTTCTCAAAATACTAAAATTTCTATAAACATTATGTTTTCCTATTCCATTGCATATTCTGTGGTTTATGAAAGATTTTGGTTAATATAAAAGCATGAAAATAAATAATCAAAATCATAGGAAATATGTGGAAGAAAATAATGAATCTAGGTTAGGAATACCTCGTGGAAATAGTTTCTGTCTAGACTTGTTCAGTCCTAAAATGTGCTACAGATGTACCTGTGGTGTACATAGCAAGTAAATTAAAGAGATGACATAATTACAAGATGAGTACTGTCTGTGATTTTTAAAAAAAATAGTAGCTAAAATGAATCATAATTTTTCCAGATACTTGGGGCTGTGTGAATTTTTTCTCATCCTTGTAAAGGAAGACACACCATGTAATAGAGAGTGTGAGCAGTAATCATAGATAGTCATTCTTAACAGTGTGTGCCTGCTATGCAGAATAACTAGGTTCTGAAGTTCAATAAAATCGATATTAAAGATGCTAACACATCATATTTATGGTTAGAATTAGTTCATTCATGGTCTGGTCAGATTGAGATATAAAATTCAAAGTATCTGGCCTGAGCATCTGATGTGCTGTATGTCATTAAGGCAATCCTCCATAAATATTATTTCTTTCAAGTAGAATTTTGATAAGGATTAGATAGCAAAGAGTACAAAGTTTATACTCTTTGGCAAGAATGTGAGGTTCAGAAATCTTACTGAGCTTAGAAGGATTATCTAGGAATAACATGAAGTTGGGGTTTCTGTAAATTAAGGTGACTATACTGGAACATTGTCCAAATAGATGGCCTTCATCTCAACTAGTCATAGGAACAGATTTAGAGACGATGAAAGGAAAGAGCAAAAATATTTTACAAACACATTTCAGGAAGCACTTCAATAATTAGGAATTCAAGGCCTTAAAGATAGTCTTTATAAAGTGCTCTGTGGCCTTTATTGAGATGTTTGCTGGTTGTTTGTAGGGGAGATAGGGAATTTGCTTTCATTCCTAGGGATTTGTGAGGCCAAACATCAATTTCTTTTTCTGAATTTTAATTTTTATTAGTACATGTTGGTAGTACATAATGATTAATTATATTCCTCCTGAGGAGTTGGTACATTTACATAGCCCATTTTACAGCCCTTTTCCCAGCCATACCACTCCATTCCTTCATCTCTTGGTCCCCTTCCCATTCACAAAAATTTCATCTCTGTGTTTCCTATTACCCATCTTTTATTTTGCTCTTTAGTTTATCTGTACTTTGAGTTTTTCATATAAGACTAACCATATGGTATTTAAACTTGTGTCTGATTTGTTTCACTTAACTTTACGGTCTCAAGGTGTATTCATTGTCCTACGAATGACTCAGGTGTATCCTGTATAGCAGGGTAGTATTCCGTTGTGTATAAGTACGATACTTTCTTTACCCAGTCATCTGTCAATGGACATGTAGCCCACTTCCAGTATTTAGCTATTATGATTGTGTTGCGTAAACATCGGTACGTGTGTATTGCTGTAATATGATGTCGTTAATTCTTTGGGGAAGATACCTGGAAGGGGAGTACCTGGGTCAAATGGGATTTCTAGTTTTAGTTTTTTGAAGAATCCCCATACTGTTTTTCCTAGTGGTTGTACTAGTTTAGATTCCTAGTACAAAAATGTGGAAGGATTTCTTTTCCCCCACAGCCTTGTCAGATTTTGCTTTATTGCTTTATTGATGATAGCTCTTTCTGGAGTAAGATGGAATATTAGTGTTGTTTTAATTTGCATACCTCTAAATGGCCAGAGATGTTGACAATGTTTTTCATTATTTATTGGCCATTTGTACTTCTGAGAAGTGTCTATTCATTTCAGTGTCTGTAGATAAATAGTAAAACCAAGGTAAAGATGCATACACTACAGTGCATTCTATAGACTTTTTGCCGGAGAAAGATACACTGCATTTGTTTTTGAGCCTGGCCATAATTTACTTAGAAAAATATTCAAAGTACTTCTTTCTAATCACCTACCATACCCATCGATTAAATTGAGGAAATATTAAAATGTTGACTTTTAAGAAATTTAGCTTCTTACTAAACAATGTAGGATATCTATCTCTAAAATGCCAAATTAAGTTAGAGATAATATGGTTAGCAGTTCTTCTTGTCTGTATTGGAAGTCTTTTGGATGGCCCCTCTTTCCTCCATAGCATACAGAAGTGTGGACTGTTCTCCCTTGCAAGTGACAGTGCTTTACTAATGGCCTTATATCCTCTGGCTTGGAGCTCAGAGATCACTTCCTCTAGGAAGCCTTATGTCCACCTGGTATTGGATTCCATTGTATATTGTACTTGGTTTCAGTCTGATTTCAGTGTACTTAATTCCTCATTGCACTGAAGAGTTCTTGTTACCCTTCATGAAAATCAATAGTTTTTTTTTTTTGCTAGTCAAAATCTAATAGACCTTCTCTCTAAATAATGATACTTATCTTTTTAAAACATTGTAAGACTTGAACTTGAATCTATTATGGCTACTTGCGCATCTACTTCTTTGTCTAGCAACTTACATTCTCCAATTAGAAAGTTTCATTTACGGCTTATGAGGCACATGTGAACCATGGCAAAGGTTAAGTTTATAGTGCGTGGTATATTAGGATGAGAGCAGAAGGAAAGAGCGTACAACTCTGGAGAGACTTATATGAATCATACAGTGATTGATCTGTAGGAGAGCCACATATCAGAGATCCACAAATGAGCTTTGAGGAAATCTACTCATATTAGTTATTTGTTGGAAAGTAAGATACATGTATTTTATATAAAGTTAAAACAATAAATTTAATAACAATTTCTCTTCATACTATTTGCACCCCACGAGATAATAAACTCAGATAGCTGTATAGGCAAGAGTGTATCATTGCTTATAACAACAACAAAAAAACTAGAAATGATCTAAAAGCTCATCCACAGTGAGTAATAATTGGCTGCCATCTTTTAAAAAAGAACGTATGTCTGTTAAATATCACATTGGTATAAAAAGCAGATTATATCTTAAAATTGTGCTCGTATGCACATGTGTGTGTATATATGCAGTGACATGTGAATCTGACGGATGATAAATTTAAGAAAAACTGAATGTTATGGCTCAAATCATTATTAGTGACTATCTCTAAAGAAAAAATGAGGTAAAATTACATGTATAGAAACATTTTCTGTATACCTATTTTTTTAAAAGAAGAGAGTGATGTTTTTCTATTTGTGTTTGATTTTGAAAATTTTTTTTAAAAGTAGGAGCCAAAATAATCCAAGATGTAGAAACAGAATTATTTGACATTGTAATTTAGTTTTGGTTGTGTTCCATAAGGAAGGACATGCTATAGGAATCAAAACTTTAAAGAAATTAAAAAGATAACTGTGGTGTACTAGGAGCCTGAAGGTACTAAGAAACTAACAGGCTTCTTGAAATAAGCGTTTTTTGTGATTGAGACTTATGTCTCACTGAACTCAGATGAATCTCAGAGTTAGACAGATTAAAGTAACTGGCTGCTAAGAGCTTTATCTGATAAATGTCCATCTTCTGTTTCAAAAATGACTCGACACCAAAAGATTTATATTGAAGGAAGAAATTGAAGTTAAAATATTTAAGTTACTTTCCAATTTTACAAATTCCTTCTATATACACCATCTTGGCTTTTTGAAATGTAATCCTTTAAATTTAATAAATACCCTTTCTTTAAGCCCACTTTCTTTCTATATCTAATATAGTGAGATATTAGTTATGGAAATCAAACAAAAATTCAGAAGTTACTCCTGTAATTTGTTGTTGAGTATGAAATGTCTTCGCATCCTTTCTTCCTAGGATGTCTCTGGGTAGCACTAATGAAGGTTCATGATGAAGCGCATTATATATTTATTAAATTTTCAACAGTGAGTATTGAAACAAATGGAGTACACATCCTAGGCAACACACTTTATGATAAATAGGAGAAAGAGATCTCAGGGATTAAAATGATTTATAAACTGTAAAAATATACATTTAAATTATAATTTAGTTTTGTAATTAATACAAAATATTTACACTACCTAAACCTATGATAAGGTTCTGTTCCAGTCTGTTTTTCAGTTCACTTCACAAAAGTCTCAGGAATTTGATAGGAATAATGGCTAAGTACGAAAAGTATCTCAGTGTTAAAAATATACAAGAAATCTTTTGATATTTATGTATTACTTTAGAGTAAATTAAGGGCGTATTTGTGATAAGAGATAAGAATAAGCATTAAAATAAAGTGTGATGTGTAAAATTCAATATCCTTAGCAACTGTCCCAAGGAATGTGTGAATTGGTCATTGGATTGGATGTGGAAGAATATGTGTCATATTGTACTTAGGCTAGAAAGGCTTTGTTCATTTTCTCCAAGGAATAACAATACTTTCATAAAATGTCAAATATTCTTAACTAGAATGAGTGCATCAAGTCATTTTCTGACATTTTCAGCAGTCACATCTCATATGTGGAACAAATGACAAGCCTGTATTAACTAACACAAAGTCATACCTGTCTACTAAATTACCGACATTGATTAGCCCCAGTAGAACCCACCAATTCATTTACTTTCTGTGCCTGTATGTTTACACATAAGTGTGTGGAGGGTGGCAGAAGGTGTTAGAAGAATTGAAAATAATGGAGTTCGTAGCTGTTTAACGGACATGTGCAACTTTCATCGTTAAATAATTCAGTAGACAATTATCTATTAAAATGTAGTACCTTAACCTGAAATGGATTTACAATTACATAAGGAACTGGAGATTTGGACAATCTGTAAGAAGTTGCTGCTTTACAAGAACTCCATCACTATTTTTCAGCCTTGAGGATTGATTTTACTATTTAAAGATCAAACTGTATAATTGGCTGGATAGGCAGTTTTTCTTCTGTCAGTATATTCTGGAATATTTAAGGGTGTTTGGAAGTTACTACTTTACAATTCGGCATTTTCTAGTTTCGTCTAAGCAACTCTGCTTTATTTTCCTTCTCCTAATTCCAAGTACTGCTACTCTAAAAGAAAGAAAATATGAGCTTCAATTACAGCACTAAAAGTAAAAGGGGATTAGCATGAAGTTTTGCCCCATTCATAATTATCATTGCTGTTTCATAGGATTTTGTAGTTTGTAAAACATCAGTCAGGACTAAGTTTAAAAGAGCTGGTGAGTCTTGCTCTTCTTATAACACTGAAAATACAGGAATATCAATAGTAAATATTTCCTGGAAGGAACACATACCAGACTGTTAAAAAATACAAGTTTTCTGTCCATTGCTTCTCTGAAAGAACTATAAAAAGACCAGGATCTGTGCAAATTGGACAAACTGAAGACTGTGAAGAGGATTCAACTCAAGAGGAAAAAGGTATTGCAGATTCCTTTACAAAAGATACAATGGTCTACAGACCAGTTTTGGAAAAAAGAAAATTGAGGAGTATTTCCAAGTGAGAAAACAAAACAAAACAACATAAACAAAACAAAAAGCCTGCCATTGATTCCATGTACCATATCATTAGGGAAAGTGTAATAGGAACAGTAACATAAAATTTTAGAATAACCTCAAAGTCCACTCTTTTCCTAGCAGAGAAAAATATTAATCATTTGAAGAGTTGGTCACCAATTTGTAACTTCCACTTAGTTTAGTTTAAAACTGGAAAGATTTTTAGACCCAAAGTGCTTAATAAATTACATCCACTTTTACCTTTTTCCTACTGCTAAAATTTTCCTCACTTAATTTTTCTAGTGACTATAATTAAGTTCTCCTCAGGATCCTGTGATTAGAGGTTATTGTCACCATTCAAAAAAAAAAGTAGCTACACTTACATTTGTGTGAATAAAAGTTTATTTTTATTTATTTATTTATTTATTTTAGCATTTCTCCCTTCTTTCCTTAAACCTACTTTGTGCGAAATTTTTAGTATTGTGCTGTACTCTATCACAAAGGATATTCAGAAGATTAGATTTGAGGGCGATTGCTTGAGCAATACTTTTTAAAAAGGCATCAATATTTTTAATTCTTGCTTTGTAATATATTATGCTTCTATAGTTTTCTCACTTTGGGGTAAAATTTTAGACTAAAATACCTTGGAATATGCATGCAACAAAAAGAACTATGCTGTAAGTTAACCCTGAGTCCTTAGAAGTGGTAAGAATTAATTCATTACCGATGTCTTAACACTGTCCGTAGGTGTGACTCCGAAACATAGATACCTGGCCTTAAAATATGAGTCATATTTATTTGGAGTAAATCTAAAAAGAAAAGAAGTAGTCTCTAAATGCATTCCATTCAATTAATAAAAGAAGTTTTTTTTTTTAAATTAATTGGCCTTAACTGAATGAATTACAAGACATAGAGCAAGGATCATTTGATTTATAAAGTAAGATTTCATATAGCTAAATTATTATTATGCATTTTGAAATTTAATGTAGTTTCCAGAGCTGCCTTTGGAATTTAAAGAATTAATGTACCTCTCACCAAATCTATTTAGTTTGTATTGCTTGTTGCTTAAGTTAGTGGAAAACAGATGTATATTCCCTTCACTGGGAAAGAAAATAACAGGCAGAAATTGTGTTCAATTCTAGACACAAGTTTTATTTGGTTAGAGTAGATATTTGTATTCCAAATTACCTCACCAAAAACTACTGGCTTTCTCAAGTAAAATAATTATTTCACCCATTAATGAAGTGAGAGTGTTTATTTTTAATGATTGAAAACAAATGCAAATACAGAAGATCTTTGTGAGCTATAGTACACATGTGGTAGATTTTCAGTAAAAGCTGCCTCTCTCTGTTTATGTAGATATACAGATGTCAGTGCCGGCTTTATACTTACTGACAATATAAAAGTATTCTTAATTTTTACAAAAAAGCATGAACATGGGATATGAAGGCAGAATACTGTGTGATGAATCATACTGCCATTCTCTGCTTTTTCGAGAAGTCTTATTTGTGTGTAGCTATATGCTCAGACATTGAGAATATAAGAAGTGAAGTACCCTGAAAAGTATCACATGATGGCACTGTTTCCATTTCCACATCCAATATTATGAAATAAAGCTATAATAAACTGGTATTAAGAATAGGGGGCAATGCCAATGTATTTTGCTTGATTTATGTAAAATAAAAATCTAACTACTGTGGTCATTAATGTGGGTACTAGAGTAGATTCATAGATTTTTCAAAAGTATTTTATAAAAGTTTGCATGTTTATCATGTCTGTAATTTAGATCAGAAAGAAACAATTTATCTAGAATGCTAAAAATTTCCATCTGCTATCAGTTTAATAACTCGAGTTGCTTTAGGAATCATTTTGTAAATCACAACTTATATTTTACATTTCATTTTCATTTTGGAAAAAGATAATTATTACACATAAGGTTTACCTGCAGCAAATATGACTACTCATATGGAAATGTTTCTGAAGAATGCAAAGAAAATGTATAAATAAGGCTACCATGAAGAAAGTATATGGATCAGTGGTTGAAGGGATCAAGCATAATTATAAAGTGAACAAAATGCAAGTGTGGCCAACCTGAATATTTAAAGGGTTCATTAATCTGAAGAATGTGGGTGTTGAATGGCATGTGATTTCAAATACCATAATTTATTATGGTAAACAGTCTCTGCTAAACAATAGGCATGACAAAAATGGTGTCAAGTGATTATGTGAAGAATGAAAGTATCATAAATTTCCCTACACAACAGAAAAGGAAAAAGATTGGTCAAAAGTGATGTGCAAACTTGTTTGGATAACCTGTGTGGATGTGGGTTTTTAAAGATAAACCAAGTTTTATTGTTAATCATAAAGTAACCATGGCAGATCTTGATGTGTCTTCCCAATAGCAAGAGTGTTGTGAACATACTTAAAGCTCTAAACAGATGAAGTGATGCCCCTCTAGTGATCTTAAGCAACCCCATGGTCCGAAATTGGAAAGGTAGCAATGCTTTATGAATATGTAAAATGTTGCCAGTTTATATTCTTTTTGATACAGCAAAAAAACAGACCTTGTGTATTTTTCTCTTTTACTATTTTATTTGTGAACTTGACTCAGGGCAAGCATACGTGTAGGAAGTATCCTATTTTTATTCTTTAAAAAGTAATATATAAAGTCATTAAAAATTTAAATTCTTTTTAAAAATTTCAAATATTTACCTTGATAAAATGCCAGCAATCTTAACTATATATGCTAGACATAAACCTTAAACGTGTAATGACAAAGAGACTAATTCTTCATTCAAAAAATGTGCATGAGAGAGACTTCTCTGATACTTTGTCATGTTGAATCATTTTTTTCGTGTCTGGCTGTAAACAAATGCATTTTATAATGAAGATAAAAATAAACCCATTGTCTTCGTTATCCATGTTGAAACAAGGGTTTCATCTACCTTACAGATTTAAGGATACATTCTTCAAGGATATCACTTCCTTTGGGAAAGTGAGTTTGTAAAATACTTTTCACATATAAGGAAAATTTATTTGTGATAGTGAGGAAATTGTTGGAAATTGTATATTGACAGAAGTACTCATAAATCTGTACTATAAAAGAGAAAATATCCACTATGAGGATCTGTTCATTTGCCTTGTGTGAGAAGTAGGGAGGGCACACAGAATATTGAAATGGGAGACTTCTGTGTTCACTGTATTTCACCATGCAAATTACTTGCAATTTCCAAATGCCAGTGTTACTTTTCAGGACAAATTTCACACAAAAGGAATTCAGTGATTATTCATCCATTTTAATTAATTCAATTAAATAAGTCTGATGCTGTCAGGTGTTCTTTTAATAATTGAATCAACATGCAGATACATAATAAGCATAAAAGCGTTTCTATGGCTGCAGTTAATTTAGATCCAAAAGAATCTGCTATTCCTCTACATTTGATATAGATTATTCTATAATATTTCAGTAATGGGTTGCACAAAGGCTGGCTTTTAATTCTTTGCTTTCTCGAATGTCTTTATATATAATGGTTTAAAACAGAAGGTGTTCAAGAGAGGGTGACCTTTTTTCCATTACCATGGTTCCTGTCATTAATGCATTATAATTTTCTTTAGAAGTCTGGAAAAATGTGTATGTGTGCAATACGTAGCAGATATGAATCAAAGCATGTTAGTGAAAGTTCAGAATTGTCTGTTATTACTTTTAAAAAGAAAAGATTCATGGGACTCTATTATACTCAATATATATTTATTTTTGATACTATGAATGATTAAACTCTTTTTACATGTTATTCTAATCAGGCTTAAAATTTGAGTTTTTATTGCAATTATCATCTTGCTAATACTCTAAATAATATTTTAAAACTAAATTTAAATCACAGGAGAAAGTGGTTCTTAATGTTGATTTTGCATAAAGGTAGTCTCATACATAGCGTTAAATTAAAGATATTAATCATATATAAAGAAAAAGGACTGGGGTAAATGGTTTACTTGGAGTTCTCAGCAGTGCTTGATGTCATAATTATTGTAAATATTAATTGCTGTGCTAAAAATGTAAGCAAGCCGATTTTGTATTAGATGAAAAATGAAAATAGACTGTGTACTGGTAAATAGATAATCATACAAAAGTAATTGGGGTTTTAAAACCCCAATCTATTCTGCCAGCATGAGCTCGTTTGCATGTTAATCACAAGAGTGATTTCCTACTTCATGAGGAAGTCCACACTCTTTCATAACCACTTTTAATTGCATTTAAAATGATTCAGGTTTGTAACATTAGAAATGAAGGCGTATCTGTGACAAATTAATAAAAATGTCCCTGAAAATCTTTATAGACTATAAATACTCAAATATTTTAAGGACTTCTATTTTTAATTGGGATATGTAGAGGCCCATTATATATTTTGAGTGTTATTAATGACAGCTTAGCTTAGGTACGATGTGCCAGTTTTAAAAGACAGATCACTTAAAATGTAGAGTGTTTTATTACATTTTCAATTACGTGGAATTTTCTTTAATTTTAAAATGTAGGTACTTGCTCTGACACTTAATTTTAAATTTTTACAATAAAATATTAGTTTATAGTAAAAGAATATAACAGTGATTTTTGTAGATTACCTAGTTTTATAAATTCTGTGGCAAATAACTTCACCCTCCAATCTTCCCTAGATGAACACACTCTCAGTATTAAATTTTTACCAGCAATAATAAGATTTCCAATAACAAAATTTAATGCTGAAAGTTATTAACTAGTTTCACCTGTGAATATTTTAATATTAACTGAAAGCATTTTATTACTGACAGTAAATATTAAAGCTATCATTTAAAAACTATTAAGGAATAAGACCATGTTAAATCCAGAAATTATTTTTTTAATTTTTAAAAATCATCAGTGTCATATATTTCCAGGACCAGTGTAAATGATATTTTAGTTTTCACATTATGAAAATTTTCTCTACCTTACACTGCAGCACAGTATATAATAAGTAAATGTTAGCATTAAGTCAGAATTATTTGCAAAATTTATTACTTAGAGTATTGCGTTTTTTGCAAATTCACCAAAAGTATAACGTTATTGATCATAAAGACACAAAAACTAAATTTTAGTCAAGATGTTCACACACACACACACACACACGTATGCGCATGCAGGCACACATCTATATACATATTTGATGAAAAGTTTGATGATTAAAGAAAAAGCACAATTTAAAAGAGAGTATATTTGCTTTCATCACCAGATGTTCTTTCTAATATAAATGACCAAGACGATGTTTCCATAACACTGTTTGAGGTGCTCTGGAGATTAAAACTACCAAAACAGATCTATTAAATTTTTCATGGGGAGGGTCCAGGAGGGTTAATAAGCCAATATTTCTTGTCCCATATTCCAGATGTTTTATGTAGTTCTGCATCTTTCTAAACTAAATCGTAGCTCTTCCACACACACACAAAAAAAATGCACTGTGGAGACTGAGATGAAAGGCGAGAACTGTTGAAATGTTAATTTTACTCTCTGCTGTTGAGGTCTGCTACCTTTTTGTATTTTTTTCTTACTCCCTGTAGCTCGGTTCTGTTTTATGAATGTTGTGGTATTTCAGTTGTTTGAAGTTTAGCAACTAAGAACATGACTTTGACTTAACAAAACAGAGTACCACATTCTTTATGGCAGTGTGAGAGGTGGACTTTATGTTAGTAATTCCCTCCTTAGACTTTAGTGTATTAAAATGTTTAAAATATTATTGTGATCATTGGTAATATAATAGTGACTATAGTTATCTTTTGAAATCTTAGGCAAATGATACGCTAAGGAGAAAAACAATTGGTAGGAATTACCCTGTTTCATCCATTTATTTTGTTTTACCAATAGGTTTGTTCTCACAATTCTACAGTGTTCAATGTAGAACATTGCTAATGGTGTCTATTCAAGAGTAATGAATGCAGTTTAGAAGTTGCAGCCTCCTATGATGATAGTCTGAGAGGTCATCTTTCTGTAGAACCCAGTTCTTGTTGGTGATAAGGCAGGTTATGAAGCTTTGTAACTCTCATGTTCTGAGTTCTTAACTGTTTGTGGAACAGTTAATTTATAAATGTGAATATAAAAATATTTCATTTTCTTCATTGTTTCTAATACATTGCTGTGTAGTATAGTCAGAGTGAGATGCTCTTGCATTTATCCTAAAATTCAAGCTCATTTGTATGAACTTCCTTTACAAAATAATAATTCTTACTTTTTTATGTTATATTGTAGGAGAATAGAATTGAGTTTTTGGTTCTGCAGTAATATATTTCTGCCTCACTTCTAATTCCTTTGTTAAAGCAGGTTTTTCACAATAACAATAATAATAATAGCAACAACAGCAACTACATTGTCTATTTGAATCTAAATAGCAACCGATAGCCCTTTAGTCAAATGAGTAAAAAAAACAAAAACAAAAACAAACAAAAAATCTTTAGACATCCTTCAGTTTCCAGGACTCCTTAATGTAACAATGATTTAATTATGGAATTACTACTAAACATTCATTTTGTTTGGGTAAGGTGTATGATAGGAAACTACGGGGTGATGATTTCTTCTAATACTGGAAAGTTGTTTTGTATCATTAATTGTTTGATTTCACTTGAAATTGTGAAAGATGGTAATCTCTCTAAGTTGGATACTAAGTAGCTTGTATTATAGTAATCATATATTTTACTATACTATCTGGAGAAGATATGATTCACAATCAAGTCGCTATATGTATAAAACACACTAAGGAAGGAATGTGTAGAAAATGATAGTGCCTGTGTTATGATGACAGCAAAATGTGCCAAAATAGTTGGTAAATAGTCTTTCCTTGATTATATATTTTATATATTACCCAACTAAACATTTGCCCTTTGTTCTCTTAATTTTGGTCTTTAAATTCATATATATATATATACACACACACATATATATGTGTATATATATACATTTTTAAAATTCAAACTGGCCATCCTCATGGACATTTACAACCTCCTGTGCAAAATAATTTGCAGAGTACCTCACATATCTTTCTACAAGACAGGACTTGGGAGCTGTTCTAACAAACGTAGTGTGATTCAGTAAAGAGCATTTGTTGACATTACTTCTTTAAGTTACAGAGCCTAAAGTTGATTTTGTCACATTAATTTTGCAACAAAATACTACCTTCTGATGTTCGTACTTTGCCTGTGTTGTAGCACCACCCGAAGAATTAAACTTCTGCACTGCTGTTTCTGTGTGTTTAGGGTACATTATCCTGTCTCATCAAAAATTTTACTTTTAATTAAGTTATCATACATAAAATCAAAAGTTTCCTTAAAGTAAGCTGAGTGTTTCATGCTAACACTCTGTGTGTGTGAGTGTGTGTGTGTGTGAGATTGTGTGCATGTGTGGTTGAAAAAATTATGTTTTCACCTCTTTTTAACTTTACCTTATCTGCTAAGCATAAATATTTACTTAGCATGAAATAATTACATTCAGTATCCTGTGAACTGTACCACTCTGTTATTGATATTTTTATTATCTTCTTAAAACCAAGTAAGGTCAGGATTATTGGAATTACCATATATTCAGCAGCAGCTGAGGTATTTATTAAAAGGCAAGAATGGGATTATAGTTAGAATGATGGAAAATATTCCTAAATTTAATGTCTTCTAACTAAATATGGCATTATATTTATTTTATAATGGAAGTAAAGTTATCAGGACAGTGTATAACATTTAGCCTTAACATATACAGTATATTCGGGAAAAAAACAAGAATGATTTACTAAATGGATGTAGATAAATACATAAATAGAGTATAAATAATATAAAATAAATAAATGAATTTCCTCAGGGTAATTGCAAACATATCTACCAACATACTCAGGGGAATAACTGCTTTACTAAGCACATTACATATTTTTCAAAATAATTTATTTTCAAAAAACATGCTAGTTGATGTTGGTGGGCTCTAGCAAAGAATTGCAGCAGTCATAAATAGTGGCCATCTATTCATCAGCTGAAATACTTCTTTATATTTTATTTGCTAGGTTTCAGTTTTCTTTCTAACTGGAAGAGAAATCTTCACACTCCCATTTGTTTTCTAGACGTTTTTCAAAACTCTTTTCTTTTTTCCCCTTTTTGGTTTATACTCTGACTGGATTGGATGCCAGGCCAACACCATATTTAATCATCTGCTTATGAACTTGTCCACCTGGCAGTAGGTTTTTTTTTTTTTTCTTTTTTTCTTTTTTTGTTTTTGGTGCCGGGAATCGAACTCAGGGCCTTGTGCTTGCAAGGCAAGCACTCTAATCACTGAGCTAAATCCCCAGCCCCACCTGGCAGCAGTTTTGACCACCCAAAGGAATCATTGCTGAAGTCTACTAGATTCTTATGACTAGCTTGGAAGCTGGCTGTCCAGAATCTAGGTTCTCTTCCTGTCTGGATCCTAACTTCCTTTGTGCTTCATTTTGCACCATGGTAAAATGGATTTTAAGTCCTTTGAGGATGTACATTCCCTGCCAGAGGCTTTACCTAAGTGTGAGGTGTCACTGCGCACAGATACACAAAGTTTGTGAGGTGTTATTTTTATTAACTTTCATAACAGTAAAGAGCCATCTTGAACTTGGAAACATTAACAAAAACTTCACTTTGATAAATCTCTTTATTCCTCAAATTCAAACCAATAAATTTTTAATAATTTTAAAAGGAAAATGCTATCCAAGAAATAGAAAATCATGTAAGGCTTCAAAATTGCCTCTAATGTTAATTGCATATGATAATATTTAAATATTAATTTTAAAGTACCTCAACATAAAAGTTTGTTCAATAAAATTTTAGTTCTAGGAACAGTCTATTTTATTTTATTTCTTTCAGTACAGGTCATTCCAATCATTGTATCTTTTCATATTTCTTTTATTTTCATATTTCACCCTTACAATATATTTACTTAAAACATACTTACTTAACAGTTAAAAAAAAGCCTTTAGTACTACATTCTTTACCTATTTAGATTTTTTTAACAAATGATAGTTAAGGAGAAAATGCAACTAATAACTTTTGTTATGCTACTTTTTTGCATTATTATGTACCAAATAATTCACCCTCACGAAGATCATTCTCCACTAAATGGTGACATGTAATTTGAACTTGCCCTTCCCGCACCTTAGGGCCTCTAAGCTTGCTTTGCATTTACCGGATGTCCTTCCTCAAGATATCTGCTTGGCTAATTCCTTTACTTTCTTTAAATATTTGCTCAATGTCACCTTCTTGATATTATTGCCTGACCATTTAATTTAGAAGTGCAATAAACCTTTCCTTTCCTTGTTCTCCTATTTCAAATTAGTCTTTTCCAACTTTTGTATTTATCATCATACCTTCTACATAATTGGCTGCTTTATGTTGTTTGTTATCTCCTTTCCTTACTGGAATGTAAACATGAAGGCAGGGACTTTTTGGAAGTTTATCTTTTGTAGCTCTACTCCTGTTCGTATAAACTAATGGCAAGGTTTTGTTTTGTTTTTGTTTTATTTTATTCATTAATACAGTCCATATACCTAAAACATTACCTGGCATAATTTTCACTCAATTGTTGTCTGTCAAATTCAGTATCTAGTGTGCAGGGTGTAGTACCAATATAAAAGAACTATATGATGTGATTACCCAGTATACTTAAAATCTACTATCATCATATTTCACCTGTGATTGCTCTCTCTAATCTTTTACACTCATTAATATCATAATCATGACTGCTTAATGGGGAAGTGAAGAGTACGCAAATATACTTTCGGAAAAAAAAACTCTTCATAACTGTAACTCTGCTCTCTGTTGTGCACGATCATGTTACAGAGATAATAACATTAGGACAATGCAGCAAGAAAAAATTTATGAATTCCTTTTCATAGACCTGTTTACTTGTTGAAAAGCATAGTATGATGCAACTTTACTCTTCATTTGAGACACTTCCATATTGTTTTATGCTCAATGCACTATTTCAGTTAATCACTGTTCCAAATGTAATCTAGGGTTTAGTGCCAGGTGGCATGCCTGAGACATAGAAAGATTTTATGGATAACAGATGTAGAAAAATGTAAAGCTTTCTCAGATTTACTGTAGACATATTTTCGTAAGAGATATACAGAGTTGTTAGTCTGTTGAACAATGTTTAAGACAGTGAAATTCTTACTGAATATAGTCCTTCCAGTTCCAGTTGAATCCTCATTAACTAGATGCCTACTGTTTACATGAGAGATTAAAATAAAGGTAATAGTTCGTACGATTACTTCTATATCATGGTAGGGACGGATATAAATTATTGAAGCAGTCAAAGTTTGAATAATCTAGTGGACATTATTTTCATGTACGCAGTAGACTGTATGTTATTTTCTTACCACAGTTTCCTTTTCTTGTTCTATAAAAATTTCCATTTGCAAAGTGTTGCATTTTAAAATAATTTAAAAAGAGGAAATTGATTGGAAGTGAACATACTTAAATTTGCTTTATTTTGGAATGAATACAATTTGTTGTTACAAGAAAGAGGCAATTTTTTTATCTCTTTCACAAATAAAAAAATAGTAATACTGTCATTATTTCAAAAGTTTCCTTTGAAAAATACATTGCAATACTGTTGTTAAATTATATAGTGTTCTTCAGGTATTTCAATAAAAATAAACAGTAGTGAAACTGGATGTGTCTCAAATAAGACATTATTTTTAAATTGTACAGACTGGTGACAGTATATTTTATTAAACAAGCAAATTCCATATGTGGCATTAGGGAAATCATTTTATGATCTTGATGGCTGTATATAATGGTGAATAATCTTGTCATGTGCATTATATTTGAAATTATTTACTGTTATTCTATACCCACCTTGCGATTATTTAGTCCGTAAATGCTTAAACTGAGATCTCTTTCAAGAGACAGGTTAGTAGTTGTTTCCAAAGCAATTGCTAAGTCCGTGAAAGCATTCTTTATATTTTTTCTTTCCTTCATTTCTGGCAGTTAGAACTTGATTTGTGTTCACATTCTGAATTTCTTTAGTATTCCTACTATGGCTGTTGAAATCTATACTTTATATGATCTCATTGTACCGCCTGCATTTCATTAATGACTGATTCTGCTTAGGGCTTGGAAGTGAAATATTTTTCATATGACACTATCCAAAATGAGTATCATATACCAGCTGCAGAAACCACAAACCATCTGATTTTTTGGCTTTTGAGGGTGTGAAAAGTTCAATTGCTAAAGTAAAGCTTATATCTATATTTGTACCATATGGAAGTGGGACTACTGTAGGCTTAAAACAAATGTCAAAATATTGTAGTCTTATCAGTAGCCTTGTTTCAAATAAAGATGAGTCATATACTTAATAAGAATTATCTTGTGTTAGATTTGACCTAGAATCACAGTGTACCTATTTAACACTTGGCTACAAATTTTAGTTTTTATAAATATCATAAATACTAAAGAAGAGTTTATTCACAAAACAAATAAATGATTATTCATATGTTTTTAAACAAATTTTTATGATTTCATGTTGATGTCTATATAATGTTCCTGATATGAAATTATTATGTACTACAAAGATGTCTTAATAAAAATTAAAAAAAAACTTTAAAAAATAAAAGAAAAAAGAGAAAAAAATTAAAAATAAGTAAAAAAATTTTTTTGGCAATTTTGATGTAGGCTGTTATAATTATAGATTTTTGTTTTATTTTAAAAAGAAATTTAATCAAAAGTAATAGTAAGTCAACTGATTAACAGATACTGTTACATAAAGAAAGATAAACTTGAGTCATCGGTAAGAAAATAGACGCACTTTGAGATCATAATGTTAAGTGAAATAAATCAGAGACATGGCTTAAATAACGTATTGTTGTATCTTTTATTTTTTGTTTTTGTTTTTGTTTCCTTTTTACTTTTATTAGTACATGTTTGCAGTACATGATGAGGATATTCACTGTAGGGAATTGGTACATGCATATAACACATTTAAACTCCCTTCCTCCCTGCCCCTTCTCTCCATTTGTTTTTCCAGCATCTGAGTCATTTCTTTATAAACTTAATTATCATATATACAGATTGAAAAGCAGACTAGTAGGCCAAAGAATATATAAAACATATAAAATAGTTGTACTAAGTCAAGGTACCATTTTTAAATATTTTATCCATGCTAGGTTATAATACCTTTGTTTTTCTTTCTCTTTTTTCTGATTATCATTTATTTCCTACTTTATACATATTGATTTTTGTCATATAAGAGAAACTATGCAACATTTGTTTGCGTCACTTCACTTAACATTATGGTCTCAATCAAGATACATACATTTTCCTACAAATGACTCCGGGTTATCCGTCTTTATGCACAGCAGTACTCTATCATGTATAAATACCACATTTTTTATCCATTCATCTGTTGGTGTACATTATTGCTTTTATATAAGAAACCCAGAATAAAAATAAAGAGCCAATTAAAAGATAGATAATAGGAAGTAGAGAGAGCAGTTGTTTTCAAAAGGGAAAGAGATCCAGAGATGGGGAAGAGGAAAGGGTGTTATATAGACCCACCAACTCTACACAAGGAATGTAAACATTGTGTGCTACACACGTGTACTAATAAACTGAAAATTAGAAAATAAAGAACTCTTAAATATATTCAAGAAAAAAATATATTCAAGATACATCCTAATGCAACTATCATCCTTTAAAAATACTTAAAATGCATACTAATATTTTGTAAAAATGGATTTTGGAAAACCACATTAAGGTCACCCTGACCTATAAAAAGTTTCTGTATAATTGAAATTAAGATTTCTTTGATTTTCTAGGTGTATTTATTAGGCTACCTTTAAAGAACAAAATATAGGTATGTATATTTATATGTATATGTGCACATATAGACACATGTACATATTTACACACAAAGAAGCTCTATATATGTATGTATATATTGTGTATGAGAATGTTCAAGGCATGGTGACAACTGCCTGAAATTCCACTAGTCAGGAGGCTGAGGAAGAAGAATCACAAATCCAAGGCCAATCTGGGCAGCTTAGCCAAACCTTGTCTCAAAACAAACAAACAAATTTGGGCTGGTGACCTACCTCAGTTCAGTAGCTCCAGATTCAGTCTCTAGTACTGCAGGAAAGGAAGAGAGAGAGAAGCTAGGATGATTCTGTTTTGTTGATGTGGAAGAGGAGGCTTAGCAAGGTTGATTACTGAGCCCAAAGTCACAAGCTGGTAAATGGTGAAACAGGAAACGTCCATGTTTGTAACTCCTGTGCTCCATTTCCATCAGGTTAAAAAGACTTGGCTTATTTTTTTTTATTTTTTTATTTTTATTTTATTTTATTTCCAAGAACATGTATTGGTACATCATATACATAGTGATCACATTCATCGTAGTTAATTTGTACCTGTACATGATACATCTTGGTTTCTCCCCCTTCTTCCCCACCCCTCCCTTCCACTCCCACTCCCTTCCCTATTTACAGTAGCTTTATTTACATTTTCCCCCTTTTCCCTTTCTTTTCTTTTTCCTTTCCTTCTTTTCCCCCTCCTGCCTTTCTAAGTCTCCTCCCTATTGAATATTATCTTTCTTTTACTTAGTATCTATTATACTTTTTTGTCCTTATTTATGCTTACAGTTTATCATACCAGAGAAACAATTCGATATGTACTCATGTATGTCTGATTTATTTCACTTAAGAGTATGTTCTCAAGGTACATCCATTTACCTATAAATAGCTCAAGTTTACCCTTTTTATGGAATATTAATACTCCATTGTATAGAAAAACCACATCTTCTTTAGCCATTCATTAGTTGTTGGGCATTTGGGTTGTTAAGACTTGTTTTTTATCATTTACTCCATTTTTCTTGTGGGTAGCATATAATTGAGTGTATGGTATTTAAAATACTTTGAAACTCTTTCTAAGATTCTGTTGTTTAAAGGATCGAAGCATGTTGCTTAAGATGTATTTTGACTGCCTCATTTACTTTATAAAAATAATAGTGTTAAATTTTTACCTTAGATTTTCACTTGTGTATTAGTTACTATTTTTTGTAGTCAATTAAAGATGGAAGTAGGATCCATGAGACTGAGAGAAAGGAAAGAAGGGGAGAAGGATGGGAAGCAAGTAGAATTAAGGTGTACCATGTACAGGAACCTAATAACCTCAACGAAAGAAAACATTGTATGTCATAAACATGAAGAAAGAATTACAACAAGAAAGAAAACGGCAAAGGAGATCTAGAGGTGGAGGGGAAGGGAGTTGGGTGAAAAGGAGAGGGTACCAAAAATAAGAAACAAGCTATATTATATACAAAACAAGTAACAAACTGCATTATGTACATGTACCCACTCCCCAAGATGAATATAAACATCCTGTACTGCAAACCTATACTAATGAAAGAAAATAATAAAGAATGCAAATCAAAATTTAAAAAAAATTCATGTACATGCATACTGGTAACTGGAGTTTATTAATTAAGTCAATTAGTGTCTAAAATCCTAGGTTAATCTGATTTGTTACACTTCTAATGTTTCCAAATCATAAAATAGTTGTATAATTATACATTACACATTGATTAGGGTGATTTCAAAGGATGGCCATAATTGGACTTAGGGGATGTCTCTCAAAAAATGCTATGAAACAGAAACTCTCACTTACACAAAGAAAAAAAAGGGACCCTAAAATATCATTAAGGGTGTATGTAGCATTACATACCCAGAACAAATATGTCTGTCAAAAAATCAGCCACACATAAATGCATCTTGAGTGAACATAAGAATAAATGGTTATTAAGACAGGGGTATTATATTTCTAATTTCTTTTAATACTTTGTTGATGACACTATTTCAGAAACCCTTATTGAGCATTTTCTTCGTACAAATCTATTCATCATTTAATGTCATTCTCAGGATAGTACTAATGTCCATCAGAATGAAGCTGGCATGGTTCCTTGATTAATGTTTCCTCCTGGGAATCTAAGCTATATGTTCCAAGTGTTTCCAGTACAGTGTTGTCCTTAATTCCAGAGACCAGGGACCACTTAAAAAGGAGAACTTTTAAAGAGATTCACAGAAAGCAACAAAGACTTTTCTTGTGTTAACAGATACAACTTTAGTCTAAGTGGCTGATACGTATTGTTGTGCCGTAACTTACTTGATTGTATGGAAAGATCCATGAATTATGCCATGTTTCTTTATATACCAATTAATAGACAGTAGTTTATGTCTATTGCAATGGGATTTGGCCAATGGAATAAGCTTGTATACTTACAAACATAAGAGTAAAACTGTTAGAATAAAGAGAAATTTATACCATTATAATTTTCCAGAAATTTATAAAATGGAAAGTTATATTTGTCATAGGTGTTTCATATCCACAGAAAACTTTATAGCTTTATTATACATTAAAACAGAAATATCCAGCAATAATGTTGTTAAAAGAAGAAAGCATTCTGTCTCCATTAAGCACTAAATTTTGAATAGTAAATTTGAAATGTAAATCAAAATTATTGACGATTTATAATCTGAATAAGACTACAACTCAGTCCCATTTCATATGCTCATACTTTATTTTTTGATTCTATATATGTTATACTAATTATAACTTATCTTTCTTTAAGTTGTATCAAATATATTTTTCTTGTCTATCATCATAAAAAGTATCATAAAGTAGTGATTGGTTTCCCAAAACTTTTAGATACAATTTGAAATCTGGGCTTCTTGAAAAAGAAGTCGTAGTCTATACTACATTATCTTATAATAAGATGGCACAAATGGGGAATGTGTATGAATGTTTTAAATATTTTCCCTCATTGTTACGGAAATGCTTGAAATTAATATTGTGTCATTTATCAAATAGTAATATAGTATAAACTTACAAACATGCTTTTAAAAAGTTGATCATATTTCAGTGTAGTATCTTTAATATCTAATGCTCCAATATCAGAAATAGAAAGGCTTTGTATAATATGCACTAAATGGATGTCAGATGCTGTTTCCATGTCTGAACTAGGTAAAATTTCAAATAAATCAAGTTAGAGGAGATATATTTGCTGCATATTTGCTGCATTTGGGGGTTCAGGATCCTTCTCCTATACCTGCTTCAGCCTTACGTGAAGAACCACACAGTGACTAACCTGAAGACAGCGTCCATAGCACAGACCAGCAGTGTTAGATTCCCAGATTAGTTTACTAGGACTGAAGTGATACACTGTCCAGACCAAGTGGCTTAAACAGGAGAATTTATTTCCCACAGTTCTGTAGGCTGGCAATCCAAGATTAAAGTATTAGCAGTGTTGACTCCAGATGTGGGAAGGATTTGTTCCAGGCTTCTTTCCTTAGTTTGTAGCATGTTTTCGCATGTCCAGATTTCCTCTTCTTAGAAGGGCAGTCATGTTGGAGAAAGGCTCATTGCTTACCTTATTTCGACTTAATTTACCCTATAACATTCCAGTCTGCAAATTCTGTCATGCAGGCTAAGATATTTTGAGACTTGCATCAACTTCTCATTAACTATCCAGAAGACAATTCTTTAGCTACCTGTTAAAAAAAAATGATACCTTGTCCTACACTGGCATCTTGTATCAGTATTTATATTGCCAAAGAGCCGTCTTTCTTCTCAAGATTGCTATTTGAATTCTTACTTCCTTTTTCCTATGTGGACAACCCCCTTTTCTGGTGTGCCTTTCTTCCACAAACCTTTTTGAAGATAGTTCTTCCTCTCCTGTAACAGAGCTTTTTCTTTGTTAGAAACTCTATTACAGATTGGAGATAGGTTTAGTAACATCCTGGTGCCTACACTAGCTGTCATCTTTTTAAAACAACATTGAATTCAAGATGAAATCTATATACTTTTAAGCACGATGCTGAACATACTAGTTACTGTGACAACCTCTGTTCCAATAGGAGGGCAGATTTGGAATGATATTATTATGGAATGAAACAACTTTCAGTCCATTCTAGTTTCCTTTAAAAATCATGTGAAAGCATTGACATTTTGTCTAGTAACACTATTCCCCATAGATCTCACAAGCTATCAGAATACTTCTGAACTTCTTTCTAAAGAGACAACTTCTTTTATAAAACTCAGTCCTCTTTAGGGCATTCAGCTAGGCCACACTCAACTCCTCTTTGCTGCTGTTTACTGATTTCCAGGTCACTTCAGGCCACATACCCTGAGCATCTTCTTGCATAGCTCATGGTCTTCCCCCCTTCCACATCTCATCAACGCAACTGGTGATTTTGAGTTCATGTAATGAGCCGTCTCACACAGTAAAGAAGAGGTGGCCTTTTATTACTCTGAGATGATATTTTGATTAGTTCATGTATTCAGGATTTCTCCTTCCTGTTGTAACATCATAAATTTTGTCATTATCTAAAACAGTTTCACTCTCCACTTTCAAAAATCAAATATTCCAATTCTAACCATCGGTTTTTTTACTTCCTTGTTTCTACTACATATTCACCGACCATGAATTTCATCCAATTGTTCTCTGCTTTTATATTAACTTTTATTTTTAAGATGGCTAATTTTATTTTGACTTGACCAAAAGATGCCAGAGAGCTGATAAAAACATTATTTCTGGGTGCATCTGTGAGGGTGTACCTGAAAGAGATTAGATTTTAAATCAGTAGATTGCAAAATAAGATATACTGTCACCAGTCATATTGGATATTATCCAGTTAATTGAGGACCCGAGAGGAACAACAGGCAGAGGAGGAAAGATATACTTCCTGTTAGAGCTGGGACGTCCGTACTCTGTTCCCATCAGATATTGGTGCTTCTGGTGCATGGGCCATTTGGACATCATCTGGGACCTAAATTATCACAGCAGAAGTCCACTCCTCAAGATAGCATGTGCTCCAGATGAGTTACACCACTGGCTCTCTTCACTCTTCAGCTTCCTCATGTGTGTGTCTATATAATATTTTCTCCAAAGACTTTTTTTCTGTTTTCTGCAGCTTTGATAAAATCCATATCTCTGTTCGTGTATCTCATACTGGTTCATCGTTTTTTGGGAGAACCCTGATGCACCTCCTTTTTCATTCGTCTTTCAGCTTTATCTAATGGTAAAATGCCAGCTGTGATAAAGGGATGCCCACTAAGTCCATTCTACCCTCCCCTCACCTAGACTCCCAAGAAGAATAAGTAAAATTAAATTTCTTCCATCTTAAAAATGAATGTCGGGCTGGGGATTTAGCTCAGTGATTAGAGTGCTTGCCTTGCAAGCACAAGGGCCTGAGTTCGATACCCGGCACCACAAAAAAAAAAAAAAAAAAGTGAATGTCTCCCTGGATCTTGTAGATGCCATTACAGTTCTGTCTTATTCCCTTCAAACTCGAGTTTCTGGTGATGTCCCTCCACACCGTATATCATGTAAGTTTGTTAAAGGAATTAATGGTCTCTGTCAGTACCTTTTTAGTTGTTTCAAATCCTTTAAAGGTTCTGAAAACACATACACATGAAAAATTTGTAAATGAGATATCTGATAGTCATTTTTAAAATATTGGATATTTGAGAAGGTACTGATTCTAGAGAAAGTATGTTTAGTTACTAAACATTTAATGGCAATTAAAATTAGTTTTGTATTCATAAATAAACATTGCTGTTGCTTTTAGTGTCACTATTTGTAATCTTGTATTTTCTTTGATAAAATGACTGTCATCTATTTATAGTTTTATGATGTATGACATATCTAATTAATTCTAACTTTTGATTTTTTTAGTTTTAGTGTATTATACTGGTTAAAATATACTCTTTTTATCAGATGCAGTGGTCCTGTGCTTCTAGGGTTTAGGGAAGTAAAAATAATGGGCTCTTTCAGGAACATGCCAAGCTACTAGAGAACTGAGCATCGCGCCTGACCTCTGTGGGACCCGCTGTGGAGTTAGCAAGTGCTGGCTAGTGTGGCCTCCATAGGTGGTTTGGGTCTGGAATGAGATCAGACTTGGCTTCTGCTTTGATTTACCTGTCCCATGGGGTGGCTGGAGCTACTTTGGGCCTATTCTATAAAGGTACCAGAATATCCAGTAACCATATGTGTGGTGTTTATCTTGTTTGAGAACCACAGAAAATAAAGAATTCATTTTTAAAAATAATGCAGCTAGGTCAGAAATCAAGGAGAATAAATTCTCTGAAGACTTTTTTTTTAATGTTTTCTGCAGCTTTGAAAAGATTATTTTGGAATTGTAAGAAAGACTATGTTTTGGACCTATATTGCAGTGAACTGAAACATGTCATAGAACTGATGCTTATCTGTAGCAAGTCATTTATGAAGTTTCAAAAAAAAAACATATCCTTTGATGTTATGTATCAACTGGAAGATAGATCAGACTTTGTGTCTGCTCAGAGCAAATGCTACACCCATCGAAGGTGATAGCAAAGGCTAGGTGAGAATAGGGATGCAGGACACTGTGGCTTATCTTTACCTTTAAAATATGTCCTTTTTTCTTGTTTCACTTAGTGACTTGGAATTCCTCTTTCTCTCATTTTGGCCATTAGCTTTTCAACATGGATAATCATTTTGTTGGCATTTTAAGACTTCAGATGTCATGATTTTAACATGAGAGTTAAGCCTGTTCATATTACTTTTGCCCTCAGTTAAAGAATTTCTGACTTTTAAAACATCTTTTTAATTAGTCATTTGCTCTCATTGTAGTTACCATTATCTTTATTAATGTCATTACCCAACTAAGAGCCTCCATTGAAGTTTAGAGGACTAACTGGTTTTCGCCCTTCAGAAGTCACCATTATAAAAAGTAGCCTTATTCTCTCATAGTAATAAATAAATGAATACTTACATGACTAACTAAAGTGTATACTCTAGTACTTGGATTTGCTACCAGTTTCAGTTCACTGATTTTAGCCTTACCACATACTTTGCAGATTTTTAATTTTGTTTGCTGCACAGGTTAGTCTAGTGATTAATCTAGAAGATAATTTCGAGAAATGAGAATCTTCATAGCATTTATGAATACAAACTACAAGGCCATTCTTTTAATTTCTGGGTGAGAGTATATTGTAAAGCAAGAAAGTGGCCTCAATGTAGATAACCTTAGAAATACACAATTGTGAAATTAAATGAGGACTCCAGGAAATAGAACCTTGAGGAAATATTTCAAAAAAAGTAATACCTACTCAATTAGAGGGTAAGGACTGATTCCAGTTGATGCTGATGCAGGCATCATATGTGTAAATATTGGCAAGCGAGAAAGGTTGACTTCAAACTCTAGCAAAGCCTTGTGGGCATCACATGTTTTGTGAATTTGTTAATATCAGAAAGAGTAACAGAAGCATTTTTTGTCAGTTAACCTGGTGAAACAGATGCATCCTTCTAATATGTTTTGTTAAAGCTAAATAATGACAATATATATTTAAAGCAAAGACAGGACATTGCCATTTTGTAAATGTGGACACTTATTATTTCTGAGTCCATTCACAAACATACAGAATGGAATCAGTCCATAGTTATTATTCATTTTCTTAAGCTTAGCATTTATGAAATTTGTCTGTTTAAAATGAGGAGGGAGAAAAAGGAAGAATCAGAGCTGAGAAGCTCAAATTGCCACTCTGAAAATTGCTTAGAAGAGGTAGTACCACGTCTGGAAAATTACTACCCAAAGTTAAATAATTGTAGACTGTTAACATCTAGGATAACTAGGTAAGTTAGAATGTTATAGAAAATCTTTTTTGAGTGGTGAAAAATGTGAATGGAGATTTAGCGATTCAGTGTCTAGAAATCAAGAATTCGAATAGTTTTCTGTATTGGTTCAATGATATCGTTAAGAATCTTCAGGCTTGTCTTAAGTTTTACTCTAAATCTATCTCCCTTTCTTTGTTGTAAGAGGGCTGCCAGTTACTCAAAGGACTACATGGCTCTTTGACCACGTCTTGAGAGACAAAGAACAGATTCTAGAGCACCAAAGCTAGAGAATTTATTGCTTAGAAACCTCTGGGAAATGTATCCTCCAGTCTCAGTGAGTATAACTGGTCATAATGGTTCCTTAAGCCGTTAATTTCCAAATACACTGAATCTATACGGAATCAATGGCTGTCTATCCCAAAAGCATTTTTTCAGTACTTACTCTCCTTAATATTCTGCTGAATAGCAGCAATTCAATTTGTAAAATTAACCTTAGATTCATTAGTGCAATGATTTGATTGTTGCCTGCAATTGATACAAAAATTGTCATGTGACCTAATTGAGAAGAAATGAGGAGAGTTTGGTGAAAGCTTTCCAGGAAACTTTTTCCTTGCTCTTAAAAGATAAGGCATGTGCTGTCTTCATTGCTACTCTGCCTGCAACGTTTTTCAATAGAAAAGAAAAAGGAAGGATTTTACTTTGCTTTCTCCTGATAGCCACGTTTTAATTGTGAGTAAAATGTAACAGAAAAAAACCCAGACTATTCTCAAACCCTCCCAAATACTTCTGATTTTCCAGTTATGCGAAAATAAGGTTCTTATTCCTTAAACAGAAAATTAGATTTTCTGATGCTTATAGTAAAGTTACAGTAAGATGCAGTTTTTTCAGCTAAAATATCAGTCATCACGGAAATAGAACATTGGAAAACTACCATAATGTTTATAGTCTAAGACAAAATCTGATATGTAAAGTCTATATTATTAAGATGTAGTATCTGAGGTATAATCTATGTTATAAAGAATAACCACTTTGTAGCCTGCACTGTCTTTTGGACATCAGCCTCCAAACTTTGGGCTATATAAAACCCATCTGTTCATAAAGTTAAAAAAAGAGTATTAAGTACAAGCTAATAAAGACAAATAGAATAGCGTGTACCCCCACTTTGCAAACTAATCAAATACTTTATTTTGGTTTAAGTAGTGTTTGTGAACAAAGGACTCCACATGTTTTATGATCTTAATAAATTTTATTAGGATTTTTGCTAAGTTTCTAGTTTCTTCCATCTTAGTAAGGCAGGTACACAGTGAAGGATGCTATTATCATGAAGGCTGATAGTTCTGCCCTTTCTTCCCTTCTCTTCAGATCTCTTTAGATAGAACAATGTATTGTATCCATGCATCTCCCATTAGAGAAATGTTAAGGAAATATGAATAAAGATTACAGGCAGTATTTAAATCATGATCAAACTATATAATAAATTATATTTGCTTTTAAATGTCAATAAGAATTTGAAAGCACAATTGGCCTAGGATAATTAAGAATTGATTTCGGTCCCATGTAAGAAAGTAAAGAAAATCATACTGGAAGATGCCTCAGTGGATTTAATTCTTTCTGGCTCATGAAAAGAAAGGTATAAAAAAGAAAGAGTATTGAAAGACAGTTGCCACATTAAATTAGAGTTTGACATGGCCAGAAAAGAAATTTTAGGTATCACCAGGAAGCCACTGAATGCTTCAGGAAAAGAGACTTCAAAACAATTTATTCTGTAATAATGTGATTCTCCTGTGCCTAAGAATATTCAATTTGTAAACATTATTTCTGTGGGAAAACAAAAGATTTAGGAGCAAGAAAGGTTACTATTTTTTTCATTGAAACTTCAGTAGCAATTTTTAATAGCAGTCTGTGTGTATTCACAAAACTCAGCAAATTTAACCTTTGGTGACATATTAAGACCTTCTCATCACTTTTGGAATTTCCATTAATTAAAATGCCTTCAACATTGTTAAGAGCTATACAAAGTATTATGAAAAGCGAAGTAGTAACCCACTCAAAATAAGCAGATTAGTCTCTTAAGGAATGCATTTTTCTGAGAATGCATTGCTAGTTTTTGATGAAGATTGAAAGGTAACCCAGAATGGGCTACACTCTCTGAGTCATTGTTTATTTCCTTTATTCACAAAGATAACTATAGGAAGAAATATTAAAGATTCAGGTGAACTCAGAGCTGAAAACACTCAAAGAGAATCTACCTAAAGAAAGATGAAAAGATTCAAAAATAAAATTCCAACAATACTTATATGACAAAACTGTGATGACCAGGAAGGGTGGTTGAAGTGGAATAGGCTTGTGAAAAAAAGTGTGAGCCAGGGGTTGAGGGGAGGGAGGAGAAGAGGAGAAAAGCCATACGTGAACTTATAGTAAAGAGTTCATAGAAAATTGGAATTCATCACCATCAGAAAGGTGTCAGAGATAGTAAATGTGAGATTTATGTAAGGCTCACAAAAATAGCAAAGAAAATACAAGCAGTTCTTTCTGTATTCATCTCAAAAGAGCAATGCACAAGTTGAATGCATAGGACAAATGGTGTGATATTAACAAATGATGGCAGCAAAGTAGAATTCAAACCTTACTTTGCTCCTTCTTTCAAGAACAGTGAGATGCAGTCTGGAGAAAGAACATGGTTTAAAAGAATTTTGACTAAGTGAGTAAAGAAGTGGTGGTATTTCTAGGAACCAAATGTTTTTCACTAAGAGCATGCTGTGAAAATCAGACTTGTTTTCTTTGTTGATATTCAGTGAATGTTCCTCTTACAATTAATCATGACCATTGACAGATTTGGAAAATATATGAAAATATTTATGTGGACAAGTAAAAGGGGAAAACTGTAGAATTAAATGGAATGTATCTGCCTAGATATGCATTCTTAAAGATTACTTCCTAGTGGTTAGCTGTCAACTAAAATAAAGGACTATGATTGACATTGAGATACCCTCTTCTTTTCAATGTTTATCAGTGACTTTGGATGAGGAAAAAAGTGGGGGACCTGCCTGATTATCAAATTTAAGGGTAAAACAAAGGTGGGAGGAATAGTTAATAGAATTCCCATTCAAGTAGATCTCAATGGGATAATAGAACAAAACAAAGAAAGCAAAACTTAATAGGGATTCATCCATTCTTTCTTCTATTCACTGTTCATTTATTAGGAAACTTTTTCATGCAAAGCACGTTGTTGCTAAAGAGACACAGGTGAATAAGACATGTGTCTGCTTTAGAAGTTTGGAAGAGAAGACATTTTAACAAATAATTGCAATTAAAGATAACACCTACTATACCATAAGCCCATTCAAGTTATTATGGGAGCTCAGGTTTGTGAATAAATAATTCATTGAATGCGAAGTATTAGATACAGGTTTTTAGATGACTTATAAAATAGTAGACATAGGTTAGTTTAATATTATGAGGGAAAATGTGCAGGAGCATAATGTGAATGCCTTAAAGTAGAAATGTATTAAAATTAAAATATTTAAAGGAAGTAACTATGTATTGTATCCAGTTCTGAGCACACCTTTGAAAAGGAAGTGATTAGAAATGAAAGAAGACAGACACACAAAGAGATGTAGATCCAAGTGTGGATGGTAACTAAATAAATCCTTTCTAGTGTTAAAGAAGAAAAAAACTTACAATTGAGTGAATTATGGCTGTAAAATTTTTTATGTTGCAACCTTTTTCACTCGTACTTGATCTTTTAAAAAGTCATACATTAAAGGGGTTTATAATGCCATTATATAATATCCATTGGTTTAGAAATTACCGTTTTTGTGTTCTTCCCTTGTTGTGATATTTGTGTATGTAAATGTATGTTTGTATATGTGTGAATTTCAGAGTAAAATTTACAACCATAACAAGAGAGCAAATTTAAGATAGCTAAGCAATAGATTTGGTATTCCTTTCTGTAAGGCATACTTTCTTGTATGTCTTCAATACATTTCATAAAAATATTTTGTTAGAGTTATGCTTAATTCAAGTCCTTCCTGTTTGAGGGATTTTCATTTGAAATTGACTCTCAACCAAATGAAATAAACTCTATCCAGAATTTATGAACTAGCCTAGCACTTAATTTCTTTTCCGAAATACATTTTTCTTTCAGCTTTACGGTGGGTTCATTGCAATGCTGGAGAATTGATTTTCACAAAATTTGTTTTGCGTAAGATTCAAAACATGCTGTATGTTGAAGTTTAAAGCAGTATTTCTGGCCTGGGAAAGTGTACATTTATTTTAATCAGTGGCCAGTTAGCTCAGTTGGTTACCTGTGTTGTTGATGAAGTAGAGGTCATGGGTTTCATCCTGGTGCAGCCAGCAAACTTTTCTTTGTCATGTGGCACAAGCTACACCCCTCACCCCAGCTGGCTGGCAAATGTGTGCAGTTGGTGACAAGGAGAACTGGGCAAGACTGTAGATGGATTGGTGCAAATTCATCACCATAGCTAGGAAAATAACCCTGAGCAAATGCCTTTCTAATGGACAACACATGCTTGTTTATATTCAATTGAATTGTAGATATATAGTTTGTCATTAATCTTACTTCAAGAAAATCCCTCTTTATTGAATGAAGTGCTTCCCTCCTTTAAAATTTAGTGGCTAAAATTTTATAACTATATTTAACAAATATTTCACATTTTGTTCTCATATAATCGAATTCTTTTTATGTAAATTTTCTTAGCTTTTTAGGACATTGTAGATTTGTAGCAGTCTCATTTAGTTTTTGAGAAAGGCAATGGGCAAAAAATCATATGAGCGGTGATGATTTTGATGAGAATAAATTAGTCTCTGCTCTGCTGAATATTAATCGTGAAAAAATGTTAAATCAAGCAGATAATCTTTGGCTAGTGCCATTCAGACATCTCTTCCTCTGCATTTATTAGTATGATTTGGGTAAAAGAGTAAATTTAGTATTGTCTTGATATTTGGAAGTCTCTGTGCTTTAACCAGCACAAATTAAATTAAGCTATTCACTACTTTCAAAAAGGGTGTTTAATAATATTGAGTAAGCTTTCAAACTCAGTTTACTTCAGCATACGCTAATTACTCCCATCTAATCATGCTGTATCATGTAATTAATATGAACATAACTAGGATTCACTTTTAATTTTTTTCTTTCTGCATCCTGTCATAAAAATAGCATTACTTATGTTTCAAGTTTCAGTTTAACAAATCAAGCCTAACTTTTTCTTTAAATGCAATATACATTTCATTTGGTCATCTCAGACATTTTGTAAGAGGCAACCTTAGCATAATTATATGCATTCTATTTTAAAAATGGCAAGTTTAATTTAATACAACTGAAACCTATTTTATTCTTTCAGCCTAATTAATCAGAATATATCAAAACATCAGTTTTCGAACAAGTAGATTGTAGAATGTACACAGTGAATTCCTGTTGAACTCAAAATGGCTCTTTTGAACCTATTCAGAGTTTTGACTCTAATACCAAATGTAAAATCTAAATGTTAAAACTGGCGTACCACTATCGGTAAGGAAGCCTGAGGGCCATAGAATATATAATTATCTGGGCTTTTCAGGAATTAGGGCTCTGCAGTCGTCATTGTATAATTTTTTACATTGAAATGACTTCTGTGTTTAGAGAAGATTAATCTATTTAGATCGCTAAAAGGCCATTTTCAGACCACTAGGGTCTAACAATGGCCCTTTACTAAGATTTTTAAGGTTGTTTCAATCTAATTTTTAAAATAAGCTATATGGCAGTACAATTGATAATAACTGTAATGTCAATTTCTTTTTTTAATGTAGTTTCAGTATTTCCCTATAGAAAGTGCTTCTCATACCTTATTACAAAAAAAATATGTCTTTATGGTTTATGGTTACTTGACATACTATACACAAAAGGAGGGGGGAGTAAGAGATATATTTAATTCTTCAAATATTTTTGTGGAAACTTAGGAATGTGCTAATCATTTTTCCTGAAATTCCTATTTTTATGAGTTTTAGGGTTTTTACAGTCAGTATGAATTTTTCTGTCAGAGTGCAGACCCACTGACAATACAATCATTTAAAAATCTAATTACTTTCACCTGTTTAAATAAGTGAAATTCATGCTGGAAAACGTGTGCAAACTGCAATGGGAAGTAGTTGAACTCCTGTTCAGGGAAGGCTTTCCAGGAATCTTTTTTGTCCCTTGAGGTGTTTATGTCCTTTTAGAAGTCTGTGTGGGGTTAGTCTATAGCTACAGATTTGTGAGTAAATGATTGTGTGATCGAAGCTACTAAACAGTTATAAGGATTGGTAATAACTGAGGTTCATTTCAAAAGCTTCACGTCTAATCTCATTAGAATACCTATGAGTACAAGCGTTATTTTTCCCTTGTGTGTTCTAAACATAGAGTAAATGATGAATCATAATTAATGTACCAAAAAGGCACATTTGCCTTTGTTTTTATTTTAGATGCATTGTGAGTTCATCCAAACCTCACCAAACCTCATCCAAAAATATGAATAGTTTTCCTTTTATGTTTTAACTAGAAAACCTACATATACTACATACATGCACACATGCACACACTCACACATGTATATACATGTATAAGATGAATATTTGTCACTAAATTCCATTGGCTTTAAACAAATAAAAACAGAATAATTCACTTGTACTCTTCCAACACATATGAAACACAGTCTGTTGTTTGTTTGGGGAGTGAATTGAATATGTGTTATGAAATTTCTCTGTAACAATGGTTATATATTTTAAATGGATAGACTTTTAAGCTGTCACATTGTTATTTTCTTTTCCTGGCAACAATTATTGCGTCATGAAATGAACATAATTGTAATTTTGTTTTGCCTTAGATGCCATTTATAAGATATGTTATACATATTATTACCTCTCATTCCTATTAGATTATTTTTTAGTAAAATTAGAGTTTAGTTGATTCAGGGGAATTATACTACCGCCTTTAAAAGCATTATTAGCATTTTGTTAAGATTGGATATATTAAGGAATTCAAATGACCAGGTCCTTTATTAGAATAGGGAAACAAATTCCATTTAACTATTTTGATTTTTTTCTTCTCTTTCAGTATATAGAATATGTGCTTTGTGCACAGGGTAACTTACAATGTATGTGTGCTTATGTGTATTTTTTGTCATAGCGAAGAAATAATGAAATAGATTTAAGAATATAGTTCAAAAAAAAATTTTTTTTTTTTTGTGGTGCCGGGGATCGAACTCAGGCCCTTGTGCTTGCAAGGCAAGCACTCTAATCACTGAGCTAAATCCCCAGCCCCAGTTCAAAATTTTAAATTCACGTAATTTGAGCCAAAGCAAGATAGCAAATTAATAAAATAGGCTTATATTAGTTACTTTTCTAGAGCCAATGGTTTGCAAGAGAGCAGATTTAATACAGGACGTTTACACGTTACAGCATTCACACACACCAGCCAGGTGCAGGAAGAGTGCAGAACATCTATCTATGCACTGGAGACCTGAAAGATCCAATCAAGGGCTGGGAGCCCGCGGCACTGTCCCGTGCACATCTGTGTCTGCACTAAAAGGCTAAAGAAATCTCTTCTGGAACCAGGATAAGATGCTTGCAGCAGAAATGAAGACTAGAGCTCCCCTGAAGCAAACAGCAGCCATCCTTGACAACAAGGCCCTGAGCTCCTCCTGCAATGAGAACAGCTGAGTTCCCTTCAGGAAAACCAGCTGCAACAGAGCTTCTCCTGGGAAACAGCTGGCCCCTGTCTTCTGCTGTTGTTCTCCTTCACATTGAGTCAGCAACAGTCCTCAGGTGTATCTTCTACACCCAAAACCACACTAATGCAGTACAGCTGGGAGTTCCTGCTCAAAGTGACCACAATATTAAGTCCACCACTAAGCTCTTAGCAATAATTTGAAGCATTATAGAGACTGTGACAGAAGTAAAGACTACAAGATCGTTTCTGAGTGTACTCAAATGAAATTATTTTAAAACATCTTATGTACTGTCACTATCAAGGAAAACATCTCTGCTGATTGATAGGGGTCTCTGAGATACTAGTTTGAAACTTCTGTTGGGCCCAACTTTTCTGCATGTCCTTACCCACGGATTCTGTACCTCAGAAGAATCATTGTAGAGTCTCCAATCTGACCCTCTTGCTTTAAAAAGTTTATCAGAATTTGTCAAGGCAAGTCTTAGGAAGTCACTAAATAGTCTAGTTTCAGCTCTATAAACTACAAAACCCAAACAGAATCTTTTAAATATAGTGCTTTGGCATACATACAGGTTACATCCCTGAACCATCCAAAGTCTTTAGCTTTTTGGAAGCTATTTTCCCTGAGCCTTAAGTCTGGAAGTTTCTATCAACTTTCATCAACTGTTCTCTCATCTCCACCGATATGTTCACACTAATGCGTAGTTGATACTTTCTTTAGTGATGTATAATTCCATTGCATTCAAAGCAGTTTTCCTATCTAAAATTGTGGCATATCACCTTGTCTCCTGAAGATAGGAGCATCTCTGCAGGAAAAATAATTGAATAAGTACTGTATTTCACTTGCCAATTATATAAATACATACTATATACATAAATCTATGTATGACTGATGAAAAATTCAAGTTTTTGGCCTGAATTTGTACATTGAAAAATCTGGTTCTCTTAAAAATTAAGCACCACACAGAAACTAGTGAAATATACACATCTGTTGGGACCCAAGGCTAGCACTACTCTAGTTTTCCTGTTAGTAAAACATCTTTTTAATTTTAAAAGCTGAAAGGCAGGCTAATTATTTTCTTTAATTTTTAATTATTATTTTTAGTTGTGATGCTACCCTCACTAGTCTGAAGTGACTTATGAAACCTGTTTTATTTACAGTATAAATTTCTAATTGAACTAAATTATACACATTGGTTAGTACTCCATGACATATAGAATTTGAAAATAAAATCGGTATTTTGCACAGAACACTGAGAATGCCAACTGGTGACACTATTTTAAAATCTCCTGACTTATGAAGTATGTGGGTTTTAACCTTAAACAAAAAAATTTTATCATACTTAAAATTTATTATGTGACAGTGCCGATTTGAGAGTATGTACCTTCTTAGTTTATAATCGTTAGGAAAATCGGCACTATTATCTTTTAATAAGTACTATGTAGGTCTAGTTTTGGGGTCCAGTTTGAACATAGTCAGGGTTTTAATGTGAGAATGTTATCCTGAAGAAAGGTGACTGAATGGTGGTTGTAAAATCCCTCTATCATTTAAAAAAATCTGTATTCTCTAGTAAGACTCAAGTTGGAAGGAACAGACTCCTCGGAAGGCCTACCCTGGTGGTTAGAGAGATTCAACAGTGATGTGTAGCCTCAACACTGATGTCTTCTGCCAACTTCTGTTGTCTGGATAGCATTATTCCCAAATAGTGTGCCAGTGAACAGAATTCTTGGGATAGTGGCTGACTGTCTTGACCAACATTTCAGTTACCTATTGCTGTATAACAAACTGTCCAAAAATATAATTGCTTAAAACAACACTCATTTACTTTGTGTACAAATCTGTGATTTTGGCAAGGCGTAGCTGAAAAACTTGTCTCTGCTTTGTGTCCCTTCAGCTGGGGCTGCTAGTCTGATGCTGGAAGATTAAGGCACTTGAGATAACTCAGAAGGCTGGCAAGTTGGTTCTGGCTGCAGGCTAGAAACTCAGCCAGAGTTGTCAGCTGGGTGCTTTGATTCCTCTGACGGTGGGCTGCTCGGGCCTCCTCACAACTTGGCACCAAGGGATCTGAGGGTGTCCCCACGAGAAAACTGCAATGCTTTGATCTAGCCTTGGAAATGGAAGAATTTCCCTTCCACCACATTTTATTTGCCCAGGAAACCATTAAAACCAGTCCATTTTAAGATGAGAATTAGCCTTCCTGTCCTAGTAAGAGGAGTAACCAAGAATCTTTGACTGTCTTTACGATAGCCATGGGATGGTTTTTGACATCACTGCTCCTTGTCCAAGTGGCAAGGTCATTTGCACACCAAGAGTCCTGCACGACCATTTAAAGCAGGCTTCCAGATTGAAATGCTGAGGCCATGTTTACTGGGGCCTGCACCTCCTTATTTTCTCTTTGTACTCAGAAGACACTGGTCTTTCTTGGACACTGCCAAAATAAAATGGTGTGAAAACCTTAGTAAATAGCTTGATGCTTCATATAGTGTCTCTCCTCAAAAAGTATTATCTAAGTCAAAAGTGAGCAATAAACAATTTCACTAGTTATTATATAAAAAACTTACCAGTTTCCCCAATATTATTCTGATATATACAAATTTTATATTCCTGTAAACACCTAGCAACTTATCTCCAAAACTTTGTACACTACACTAAATTTCATTTTCCTTCTTGTATATTCATTTTTCTTCTATATGTAGACAATGTTTCTTGATGACTCATCAATTTTCTTTATGTTTGTCAAAAATTATATTCAGTGAACTATACGGTACTTCTTTCTGTTATGAATTAAAAAGTATATCTTAATGGAAAACATTTCAGCTAAAGGTCATAGGTATATCTTTCATAAAAGGAAAGTAAAGAAAAAGTGCTGAATATTCTGATTAAGACCCATTTACTAAATCATTAATGATAGTGAGTTTTACTTAAAATTTAAAATATTGGGGAAAAGTAAGTTGCTTTTTGTACAGTTTATGTTTTGTGGTTTAGAAATTCGAGTAAGTTGCATATCAGCCTCCAGCACTGTTCCCCCTAGCTTTAACTTTTCTTTATTACCTTGTACTCTTCCTGGTGTGGGAAGGTACTGACCCTTCAGATGTCTCCTCATTAGGTGTACTTGCATGATTCATTAAAGTGTCCTTAGATAGAGATCACACAAAGCACCGAGGTACCATGTCCGATCCCTGTCTGAAGCACAGGAGTCATGCCCTGATGGCTTTAGGGGCATTCGCTTGTCATGCAATTGGCTTTTGGCCAACAGAGAAGAACAAATTAGTGGAGCGTACCTGTGTTGGCCCTGTTCCTAGCCTCGTTTATATAATTGATGTCTTGTGGCTTCATTATGAATCATTAGCATATCAACGTGTCTGAGCCTGGCAGAGTGCTGCTTGTTCTTAGGCATTAGCAATTTACCATAGCATGTAAGACAAGAAGATGTGGACATTGTAACCAGATCAATGGCCACATCGAGATGGTGAAACAGGAGACTCAGATTCACTAAAACTCAGAATTCCTTTGTGTTTGAAATAATTAATGATAAGTCTGAATTTGTATTAGACTTTTTGATCTTACAAAATATATCTGTCTTGTCAACAATAATAGTCTAATATGTGCTTCTTTTAAATGTTTTCAAGTTACTTCTCATTCAATAATTTCATTTTCATTGATTTCCTGTCTAGTTAATGCACATATTTGTTTGTTTCTGTGACAAGTCATAATTTTACAATTATTATTTGGTTCAACATATTTGGAGATAGATTTAACTTTAATAAGTGAGAGAATTTAATGTTAATGGACTGTATCACATTGCTTTGGAAGAATCCTGGACTATTTTAGAGCCAAACTAAAATAGAATTATTTCTCTAGAGTTCTCATAAAATATCCACTAGATTACCAGTTATTCATGATGCAAAACAAAACTGTTAAGTAGGCATATTACTAATACATTTAGCACTTCTAATTTAAAGTAGATGATACAGATTGAGGATGTTAGTGTATTTATTTGTTATAACAAACACAATAAAACTAAGTGAAAATTATTTTAAGAAGTAAAAGAAATGCATACAGAGAAATTATATTTGACCTAAGGAATATATGTTTTTATAAGTGGGAAAAATGGAACCTATATCTAGGACCTATTTAATATACATGGCCTGCTAGTTAATTTTTTAGATAAAATTTTTCAATTAATAAAATGAAAATGACAAAAGAAATATAGTGTAATTAGTGCCCTTTCCCCCAGAGAGTAAATATTTTGTCATTTAATTTTGTAAACCCAGTGCACCAAGTACTTAGTGTATATTAAATATATAATAGTAGTAGTTTAACTAGAAAACGAATGAGAATCATACTAAGCCTTTTTATACATAGTGTTTGTATTCAGTTACCAAAGTAAGCATGTTTTTATTGTGGAACATTAGACAACAGTGAAAGAAGAAATGAAGTGCTTAGAAATCATTGGTAAAGTTCGCTACTAACATATTTGTGTATATAAATACATATTCTTTGAAAATCTATGTATTTAAAAAAATTAAAATATGGTGGTGCTCTAACTCTAACTCCATGTCACTTAATCATTCTCAACTTATTAAATATTCTGTACCTTATTTTACTATTAATTCTCAATACTAACTATCATTTATCGAGTCCCAAGTAAGTACTAAAATGAATTCTCTAAGTAATGTGAATATTTCATCTCATTCTCTTTTGGAGGTGACTTTATTTCTGTCATAGTAGTATAGAAATTGAAGTTCAGAAAGCCTGATATTTAAGGAGAACAAGAACTAAGGAATAAAAGAAAGATCTGAATCAGAGACACTTGAATTCAGAATTTATATCTTTAACCACCATACCCCATCATCACTCAGTACTAATATAAATTCCTTTATCAAGTGTCCCACTGTTACTTTCAGATGGTCCATTCTTTGCCTCTTGAAGGACACATTGAAGCTTCTCTGAGAATAGAAGAGGGGTTAAGAGGATGGAAGAGTCATAAAGGGACAGGGAAATTTTTAGGAGTGATGTGTATTATCACAATTCTGTTGATTTCAGGAGTATATACGTATGTCAAAACTCATTAAATTGTAAAATTTTATTATGTGTAGTTTACCTTGCATCAGTGATTCCTATATAAATTTGTAAAACATTGTTTTAGAACTGCATGAGATGAATGTTATTATATGTAAGTAATTTTGCCATGAATATTTCTTTGAAGTAGTTTATAATTCTTGGAAAGATGCTTAGGGAGCCAAAAATTACTCATATATTAGGGATTTTATATGCATATACTTTTGCCCCAGAAAGCTTATATGAGTACATATTTATGTTAATGTATGAAAATAGGCACTGCAGATCTACCTTTTACTAAGTGCTTTATTCTAAATAAGTAAAGAACAGTTTATCTGTTTCCCAAAAGTAAATCATTGTTTTATATTGTAAAGCAGAGGATGAAAGACCTCGATTACTCAGCCATGTTTAACTATGAGAATTTTGAATATCTTTTCCATCTTCTTTGATGTCTCCAAGTCAATTTTATATTTTTAATTGTCATTTAAGCATTTATCTGTATATCTGTATAGTCATGCTGACATGGAATCATAGAACCAAATCAAATTCTAATTTTCTTGGTTTTAATTGGTACGCAGTGCTTGTACATATTTCTGTTGTACACTGTCATTTCATTATATTTATCCAATGTGCAGTGATCAGATCAGGATACTAGAGAAATTTATCAACTCAGACGTTTATCATTTCTGTTTTGGGAAAACTCAAAATTCTTTCTACTGATCCTTTTGAAAAATACAATTAATTGTTGTAAAGCATAACTGTGCTGTGCTACATGATGTAGCAGCTGTGCTGTCTCTGCAGCTGCACAAATGTGCCAGTTAGCCCTCCTGTCTCCAACCTCTTATCCCTGCAGCATTCCAGTGATCTGGTAATTATCATCCTATTCTCTGCTTCTGAGATGAGCATTTCACCTTCCACATATAAGTGAGCACATGTGGTGCTTCTTTTATTTCACTTAATGTTGTGTCCTTTATTTCTATCCCTGTTACCACAAATTACAGAATTTCGTTTTTTTTCTGGCTGAATAATATTCCTTCATGTAAACACATTACATTTTTTAATTCATCTGTCAGTGGACGACCAGGTTGATTTTCTATCTTGGCTATTGTGAATATTGCTGCAATATACATGTAAATGTGGATGGTTCTTCAACATAAGGATTCTATTTCCTTCAAACAATTTTTAAATAAAAAAAAACAGAGCTGCCAAATTATATGTAATTCAGTGATCTGACAACAGCTTTCAGGTAAATGCTGACCATAAAAAATAGTGTATGACTAAGCAAAACAAACCCTCTGAAAGAAATACTCTATCACCTCACTTATTTTGAAAAATGTAAAGTTGGCAACTGAGCCTTGTCTCTAATTCTTTTCTTGTTCTTTATTTTTTAAAAGAAATTTATTGATTGTTAAATTCAGAAGACCCGTATGCGTCAATCAAAATCAACCTACTTTTCTTGCTGAAAAAAAGTGAGCCGTCCAAATTCTAGATTTGTCAGAGTACCTAAGTATGAATAAGAATCTTAGCTATTATGTGCATACCTCTTATGTGTGAGACTTGGATCTAGGTGGTTTGTTATACATTGCTCATTCATACCTTATAGTATGTGTGTAAAATAATACTGTTCTATCTTTGTATTTTGTACTTGAGAACCCTGAAATTCAGAAATGCTGAAGTAGCTTGTCGAAGAGAGCATGGGCTGTAAGTCACACCTGTCCAGAATTCAGATTCGTAACTTCAAAGTCATGCTCTTTTCCTGTAGCCTTGTAGATGCTACCTTATCTCTCTGTCCACTGATAGGCCTATCATTCACAGTTCTATTTACATTTCTCGTACACATTTTAGATTTAGGCACAATTACATAAATTTCTGTCTTTTAATTGACAATACACAATTCTCAACAGAATCATTAATCTAAAAATATCATAACACATAGTATAAATTAATTCTGTATACCCAGAAAATATTGATTGCAAGTATTTTAAAAAATAACATTTGCAGAACAAACGATTTAAAGTTCTAAGGTTTGGGGTTATTTATTTAACCTTATTATGTCATACAAAGTTTTGAAAGAATAAAAGTATTTTGAGAGTCTTCTGGAGTTTCTTGGAATATTATTTAATTTGTTGACATAGTCTAAGGCTCAATAAAGTAAAACCTCATTAATTTTTTTTCTCATTTCAAAAAAATGTGAGTTATGAGGAAATTACTGTTTTATAGGTGTACCTTTTTTATGTTCCTTAAGTGAATCACTAAAATATGTTAATATTTATTGGGAGTTCACAATGTAAATAATGGTCAAATGAAGTCTGTGAAGAACCCAAAATGTAGTGAGGTTTGTGTTTCAAGGAAGCTTATAATGAAACAGAAAAAGACATACATCAGACTTCTGTTCAGTAGAATTAAAAAATTAAGGAATTCTAGTGGCCTTTTCTTTTGGGACTCATTATTTCCTACTTTGACTCGTAATCATTGGTGCACTGTTATTTATCTCCCTTCCTGTACTCCAAAGTCTTGGTTGAAGAGATCTCGACTTACCCTTATTTGTCATTCTCTCTAGTATTTGAAGCAATGCATCACACAGTGAGTGGCCCATAAATAGCTTTCCAATTAACAATATATAAAATACTAACAATATAAGACTCTATATCTGATCTGCCAAACACGTGGAACTAGCAACACGTGCTGTAGAAGTTCTTTGGGGTTGGGTTACTTGGGAGAGTTTCTGCAGAGGAAGGAGTACCTCAGTGAAAACACAGAGGAGGAAGTATATAGAAATGGCGATGGGATTTCCAGGCAGGTGGAAGAGCTTGAAAGGCATTTATAAGGTGGCAATGCAGAAAAAATGTGTTTTGTGCTTCTGCAGGTACTGAAGATTTCTTGGAATGGTACGATTTTTGTAAACAAATATTGTGGAAGATTGAAAATAGAGTATAGATCTTTTTCAAATGTATTAGTACGTGTTCACAGTATGTAATGATTACACTCATTGTGAGGAATTGGTACATGTACGTGACACATCTCAATTCCTTTTTTCCCCTTCCCCTCCAACCTCTCCTTTATTTTGCCAGCATCACATTCGTTTAATTCTGAGTCCTTATAAAGTTAATTATCATACTTTATACAGATTAACAAACAAATTAATAGGCCAAAAACATATAAAACACATAAAATAATTTTATCAAGGTATACATTTAGACACATTGCCCATGCTGGATTACAGTAACATTTTCTGTCTCTTTTTGTCTATTATCTTCCTTTTATATTGTACTTTATATATTGAGTTTCTCATGTAAGAGAAATCATGGATATTTAAGCTTGTGTGTTTTATTTACTTTGCTCAACATTGTGGTCTTGAGGTACATCCATTTTTCTAAAATGATTCACATTTACTCTTATGGCAGAATAACACTCTATCATATATAAATATCATATTTTCTTTATCCATGTAGTGATAGACATATAGAATGAGTCCAAAATTTAGCTATTATGACTTGTGCTGCTAAAAACATGGGTATGCATAAATCACATTGGTCTGATGTCTTTGACTCGGGAAGATACCTATAAGGGAACAGTTGGGTCAAAGAGAACCTCTAGTTTTAGTTTTATGAAGAATCTCCATACTGATTTCCATAGTGAGTGTACCAGTTTACACTCCACCAAAAATGAAGTAGGGTTCCTTCTTCTTGTAGTATTGCAGCATTTGTTATTGGTTGATTTCTGGATAGTAGCCACCCTTTCTGGAGTGAGTTGCTTTAATTGTATTTCTTTTTTTTTTAAATTTTTTAAAATTGTATTTCTTGAATGGCCGGCAATTTTGGACATTTTTTCATGTGTTTATTGGTGAATTGTTCATCTGAGAAGTTTCTACTCATTCCAGATGTCCATATTGTGATAGTATCTTTTAATTTGGGGGGTCTAATTTTTTTTAGTTCTTTCAACATTCTAGATATTAGTCTTCTGTCTGAGGAGGAGCTGGCATAAATTCTTTTTTCCATTCAGTAGGTTGTCTCTTCACTCAGGTAGTGGTTCCTTTTGCTGTGCAGAAGCTTTTTAATTTGATGTTATTCCATTTGTTGATTTTTAGTGTTACTTCTTATGCACCCAGAGTCCTGTTCAGAAAGTCTTTATCCACCGCTATGTCTTTGAATGTTTTACGTATTTTGACTTTCAGGAGATTAAATATTTCTGTTCTAATGTATAGATCTTTGATGCATTCTGACTTGACTTTAGTCCATGTTGAGAGATTTGGGTCTAGGTTCAACTGCAGCACCACTTGTTAAAGAGGCTATTTTGCTTTCAGTAGTTAATCTTTATGTGATTTGTTGCATTTCACGAAGAGCTTTTAAGATTTTGTCCCTGTGATGGACTTGTGGTACAGTAGTATCTGAGTTCATGAACTTAATTCTTTCCACAATTCTTGTTCCTCCCAGAATCATGGAACAAACTCTGTGACTGGAATTGTGAAAGATTCATGAACAAGGTACCACTCTACTTTCAGTAAAATGTGACACAGGGATGTTCTCTTTTGATCATAGTCATTTGGAGTTATGTATGCCTCACTTACCTGTATGATTATTTCTTTTCTTATAATTTGGCAGTTTCCTGCCATTATTAGTGTGAAGATATTTTTATGCCATTCGTATTGTATTCTGATTTTTCTCTTATCCCAGTTATTCTTAGATTAGTCTTCTTTGCATCACCTAGCAGTAGTTAGATCCATTTTTTCTCTTCTCATGTTTTTTTTAAGGTGTCGTTGAGTAGTAGGTCTTTGAAGCCATGATTGTCTTCTAGTTCTGAAATTGTGTACTCATATTCGTCAGTTCTGCTGCCCATGATTTTTAATCTCCTGGATTTCTGATTGAAACCTTTCATGGACTCTAATTCTTTTTGTAAACTGGTCATAAATGTTTTGCATCATTTTGTTTAGCTCATCTGGCTTTTTATTGGTGTCATCTAAAAGCTCATGCATCTTTCTGGTTATTGCTTCCATTATCTATTTCATTATATCTTCACTAATCTTGTTGAGTACCTCTTTGAGCTGTTTTTCAACCTCCTTTGTTATCTTTTCAGCCTGTATAGGTGTGTGACTTATACTCTTTTGCTCCTTGGTGCTCCCTAGGTTGGCTTGGAGGGAGTTGGGGGTTTGGGGAGGCATATTATTGCCATTCTTTTCATGTTTCTATTGTTTTTTTATTTGTTTTGTTTCGTGCTGAAGTTTGTGGGTGCTTATCGTCTATGGACTTTGCTGCTAGTATAGAGATCTCATCAGTTGCTCTTCAGTGATGTATTTTGGGCATGGCTAACTCTGATCGTTTGCCACAGCCCTGAGATCTGACCACCTTGGATAATTTGGGAGAAGAGGATGCAGTGCAGTTAGTCCAGTAACCAAGTTCTTGAAGAACCCAGACGTCTTAAGCCTTTTATCTAGTGCTGTTGTGTTGGCTGCATTTCTTACTGTTTGGTTCTGTTACACCTGGGATCTGCTGCCACATGCCCATTCTCTCTCTTCATGTAGTCTCTCAGTATTCTAGCATGAGCTTATCGAACTGCTACTGACTTCTGAGAGTGTGAAAACAGACTGCAAGTTCCCTTGCGGGCTACACCTGACAACCTCAGGTGTTATTTCTGCTACATTTTTGTTGACTAAGCCATGACATAGGTTCAGCTGGGATATGAATAAAGGACATGTTCCTCTTGATGATTCGAGTGGTAAAGTTATGTTGCAAAAGAACTTGCAGGATGAGAAAAATTCTTGGTACTATCTTTGGACATAATCTTATCAAAGTGGATCTATATTATGAGGTCTTTACTTGGCCTAGACTGCTTTTCCATGTTGCTCTGCTAACTCTGGGATGTTACCCTCCTCTGCATAGTCCATAGTGACTCATTACAATATTCTCATTCCAGCCAATAGGAAAGGAAAACATAAAAGACATAGGTACTTTCTTCCTCTTAATTGCACGACCTGGATTCAAGCCTTAGTTACAAGACCTTCCACCTAATTAGAAGACATAAAAGAAATAAAGTCTTTATTCTGGATGGTCATGATGTTGCCTGAAAATTGACAGTTATATCTCTATGAGAGAGAATTGGAAAATAAGTTTTGGGAAGCAATTTATAACCTCTTTGATGGTTATAAACCTCTTTTATTCTGAGTTTCCCTATATGTGAGATGAAGATGATAATTATACCTTCTTGATGGGGCTATGATGAGGATTAAATGAACTGTATGTGAGACAGTTTAGCCTGGCGTCTGAGGAGTAAATGGGCTATTACTGTTCTTTAAGTAAAAAGTCATGAAATTCCTGCCACCTTCCAGGTACTATTCCAGATTCTAAATAGATGAAGATGCATTAGACATTTTTCTGCACATGGAGAACTAAAACTCTCCTGAGGAAGATATATTAGTAAAAAATTGGCAGCAAGAGGTAAAGGTAAGAGAGAACTTGGATAGAGTGCTGTGCTGATGGACAGAAGGGGTGTAAGAAAGTCAGAGGTTACATGAAGGAGCTAATACTGCAGTTTAACCATGAAATTTGAGGCAGAAAATTGAATCACTTAGAAGAGAGAGCAAAGACATCCCAGGGATTAGGTTGAACAGACTTTGAAGAAAAAGTTAAAAAGTCAATGAGTTTTGCCAGGTAGCCTGCAAGTCCATTCTGCCCACTCTGAATTGCAGGCACCATCGTGCTGATAGTATGAGAGAAACTAACTGGCATTAGTGCTATCAAATATGCAGTCATGTTTCTTGCCTGCTGTGTCAAGTACTTAACTCTCTCACACAGCTGGAATTAGAGTGTGTCCTGCACCCCAGTGGACGGGGCACTGCTGGTGTGCCAAGCCTCTGGGGAGGCATGTGAGTGTAGCAGGTTCATGGCTATTCTCTGAGTCTCCTAGAAGCTCTCTTCACATCTTTTCTTGGACTTTTAAAAACATTATCTTTATAGCAGCTTTACTGATTATCTTCAGAAACAACAGTTGGACTCTGGCTTTGAATTAATGTCTTACCATTTCTTCTGGTAAGAAATGGTATGAAGATGAAAGATGAAGAAGAAAGGTCTTACCTATTTCACTGTCATTTACTCACTTTCTCCCACACATCAGCCTCCTGAACTTTTCTGAATGAAAGACTCTGCTGTGCCTCTTCTGCCCATGTTTTTGCCCAGCATACTTGCCCCTTTCTCTTTTCCTTCTGGGTTCCTATAGTTCGTCTTCCTCAGCTCTGCTGAGAGTTCCTCTCTTTAAAGAATTGTGTCTTGACTTCTCAGATTCAGTTAGATCCTCTTGACGTTCCCACAGAATGATAGTAACATTCATCTTCATTGCAAGTAAAGTTTTGATTGGGCAAATAATGATGTGATGTGTTTTTCACCACAATTAAAATTTAAGCTCCTCGTTGGGAGATAAATCTGTCTTATTTACTCGTGTGGTTTACATCATTCTGTCTCTACCTCCAGCAGCATTGGGAAGTAAACATCAGAATCAGAGAAGGTATCAGATACTTCATTATTGCATAATCTTGATGAGAACATTCACCCTGATCTGCAGCCCTAATTCTCTCAGAATTGAACTCATTTGCCAAAATAGTAGGGAAAAAAGAAGGAGACAAGCACGGGCTTCTGCATTCTGTACCTACAAAAGTGCCATGTGTAGGGTAGCAAGCGGCTCAGAAGGTACTGCTTCTTGCCTTTGACTTTTTTTTTTTTTTAATTGTGCCAGAGATTGAACTCAGGGCCTTGTGCTTGCAAGGCAAGCACTCTAACCACTGAGCTAAATCCCCAGCCCATTTTTTTTTTTTTAACGATGTCTTCTTAGTTTAGATACATGTTTCTGGTATCTCTGATCAAATGTGTAAAATAACATATTATGATTTTTATTTCTCCTTTATGCTTCTTTCCTGAATATGTAACTCCATATAATATAAAGTCCTTTAAGGTGTCTTAAAGATTTTGCTGCAAACAGCAAAGGGAAAGGGATACATTAAGGAAAATGATTTCTCTGTGTTTACCTGTTTTTGCATTTAAAGCTTTTTAAAAAATTACCTGAAGAACAAAATCACAAAATGCCCTGGTAGTGAAAGTTGTTTAGCGAAAGCAGAACATTCTAGAAATAAGAAAAACAGATTCAGGTTTCACTAAGTCATATAAGTCCTGTAACTTCAGAGAGGAAGGCTTCCCCTGGTGCAGCAGTGTTGAGTAGGAGCCAGGGAACTGGGTGAGGTGGAGTGTGGCCATAATCTCAAGCACTGAAGAGTCTGAGGCAGGAGGATTGCAAGTTCAAGGCCAGCCCAGGCAATTTAGCAAGACCCTGTCTCAAAATTAGGCGAAAAATACTGAGGATATAGCTCAGCGCCTCCTGGGTTCAAGCCCCAATTCTATAAGCAAAGAGCAAGATGTGTTACGATAGCAGGGCACTGGCAGGAGCAACTGCTCACATTCTTCTTTCTTACTCGTTGATGCTGACTTCACTTTCGATGATGCCCTGTCCAACTAGATTTATGGTAAATATGTAGGAAAAGCATTGAAACAGCAGGCTACTCTCAGGCAGAAGCTAATAAACTAAGGCACAAAGGAAAAGGAGAGAAAGATGATTTCTAAAACCATTGGAGGATCAGGGATCTCAGGCAATTTTTGAGTAGACATCTTAAATTAAAATTATTTGATGACATTTAAATTATTTAATTTTTATATAATTGAGATAGGTAGTTACTCCTGGAAATTTTCAGAAATATAATAATGAAAATATTCATCACACATAGTTGTACCCCTCAGTTCATCCAAAATTATCTTTTGGTTATATATTAGAACATAATTGAAGTTGATTGTGGACAACTAAACCTCATCAGAGAAATTATTTAGAAGAGAAATTTACCCAATCTTCCTAAGACATTATGGAAGTATTTCTTTTCACAGGTGGTTAATTTAACACAAATTTTATTCCAAAATTAAACACTGTATAAATATAGACTGGCAAGTATAAATATGCTAATGCCTCAGTTAACCTCTAATATCAGAGATTCCTTCATTTTGTTAATTAATTCATTTAATTTTCTTATGAAAATCATTGTTGACAATGAACTTTGAAAACTTTTGTGTTTTGGGGAATACATTTATTTCTTGCAAAAGGTATATTAATCTTTAAAGTTTTTATTAGAACATTGAACATTTCATTTAAAAAGTATTTCTTTTCTTGAGGCAATTATATTCCATTATATCCTTATTGTGCGCAGGGGCTATAATACATGAGTAAGCTTGGTGTGGTGGATCGTGCCCATAATCCCACTCTGGGAGACTAAATAGGAGGATCACAAGTTTGAGCCCAACCTGGGCAGTCTAGGGAGGACCTGTGTAAAAGTAAAATGGGCTTGGGATGTAACTGTAGGCCCTGGATTCAATCCCCAGTAATAGAAAAGAAGGGAGGGAGGTGGAGAGTGAGGGAGAGAAAGAGGGAGAGGGGGAAAAAAAAAACATGAGTAAATGAGTAAATTGTGAGTTGATGAGAATTTCCGTCTATTTAAAATGGAATACACATGATTGTCTTGGGAAAGATTGGAAATTAGATTTAAGTTTTTGTTTAAAGTTTTTAAAGTTTTTTGTAGGTCTGAGGATATTTGGGGCAATAGAAGTATGTTTTTTACTGTACATTGAACAAAAATGTTTTGGCTAAAACTTAAGCATGGAAGAAAGATTGTCAAATTTAAGAGTCCCATAAAATAGTAGAAGAATAGATAAAGATTATAAATATTCTGAGATTCATGAAAATATTCACAGTAAAAATAGTTCTTGTAAAATACTATAAAATGTACCATTCTTAATAAAATTCTTGCATGTTTTCTTAGATGACAGACAAGGAAAATTAATTAATTTTAAATCCATGTGTTTGGCATATGGCTGTTGAAAACAGATCCATACACACATAGGTAAGAGGTGTGTGTTGGAGGATTAAAGCACCATCAGGGCAAGAAAAGATTTTGAAATTCAGAAGGACTTGTACCAGTAGGATTGATTCCTCTCAATATGCTATTTCAGCTTTATATTTTAGCTTCATTTTAAGGTTTTATGGAGTTGCCAGTGTTATATATTTTAACGTATCTCTTGACTAGGAGAGATGCAAGATTAAAGACATTGGTATACAAAATGAGTTACATGAAGGATTCAGGAAAGGATTAAGTTTGCCCGACATCTTTAGTGACATTTAGTCCTGTTTATTTCACTTTATCATCCTTGAAGAGTTTCCTTAACGTATGAAAGCAGATGTTCTTCTTGCACTTCCCCCAAGTTTGCCAAATGGGCCTCCATCTCCCAATGCTGAATTACAAAATGAACTTCATTATTAGATTGATTGTAGTTGCATATTTTAGTCATGTTTAATTTCTGGTGAATGATTTTAAATGGAAGTTTGTGCTATCGAGGATTCACTAAGTTCAAGTGGAAGGCATCTTTCTTACTTTTTTGTTGATATACTTCATGAATTTTGCATCTTAAAAGCACAGACCTTAGGAAGGAGTATTGTTGAACTGTGAAAATTCTGAGAGGTTAAAATTAAATATTCTTTTTGTCTCCTTGCCACTACTCTGGAGTTTTCCCATTACATCTGCTTCCCATTCTTGCTGCTTTAATTTTTCTTGAAGTTCTTACTAGTGGATTTCTAAAATCAGAGCCCAAAATTTTTGATATTATAAACTTCACTGATTGTAGATACCATACCATTAGAAAGAAAGGAGATTGTCCTGAAATTTTCTGAATTTCATCCGTGGGCAGTCACTTGTCATATTTATCTTCTCAAAGCTTCCTAACAAGCCAATATTTAGATTACAGAACTTATAGAGTAAAAGTAATAAAAAAGTAGATACTAAAAATGCTAAAATGTACCAGGTTTTTCAAATAAAAATAGACTATTCTAATTTTCTTATAATCTTTAAGGTCCAGTCTCACCACAAAGTTTTAGAAATGTATTAGCATGTAGCATCAATAAGTGCTATTATAATTATTACATTTGGGCTACAAGTGTGGCTTCAGGCAAATACACTGTGTTCTCTATCATCAGCTTTACTGGAGTGATGTAGAAGATGATTTTCTTTGATGGAATACAGATACCTTTCCAAAGGGAAGTCAAT
>PVJO010012538.1:0-55068 GCA_004026905.1 Hystrix cristata | reverse complement strand
CACTGATTCTTTGTATTGTTTCCCGTGCAGTCTGGGTTTTGTTCATAAATTTTTTTCCTACCCCTATGTCTTCGAGTGTTCTTCCTATTCTATTCTCCAGTAAATTTAATGTTTCTGTTTTAATGTTTAGATCTTTGATCCACTTTGATTTGAGTTTAGTACATGGTGAGAGACATATATCTACTTTTAATTTTCGACAGGGATTTAGCTCAGTGATTAGAGTGCTTGCCTTGTAAGCACAAGGCCCTGAGTTCGATCCCCGCACCACAAAAAAAAAAAAAAAGGAAAACCTTGCTACCGTAAAAAACAAAACAAAAAAGATCATATTCTAAATCTTAAGGGCTGAAATATCCCAGGAATCAGTCCTTGGACTTTTCCTCCTCCATTTATACTCATGTCTTAGGCAATCTTACACAGTCTATAGCTTTGGTCGTTGTACATATGACCAATTATTCTTGAATTTATTTCTCCAATGTGGGTCCTTACCTGAAAATCTGACTCTATACTGTATGATTCCACACAGAAATTTAAGTGCATAAAATCAAACATTCCCTTCTAATATGCTGGCCCTGTCTCTCTCTCCTGGCAATGCTTTTTCAATGCAGAAAAGGGTAACTACATTCTTTTGAATGCTTGGACAACAACCATGTCATCATCCTTGATTTTTTTCCCTTTCAGTCATGTTAAGTATAATTTTCCACAGTCAAAGTGTAGATTTCATGAGTATAAAATAAATATATGTCAAAGACACATTAAAGGAGAAATCAGTAAAAAGTATTTATAAAGGCACTAAGAACTAAATATTAGGAAAAAGATTTTTGAAATAGGTATAAAGCTGTTTAGTATCTGACAGAGGAATAAACTATGATTTGGGAGTTATCTTTTTCATTAGACAAGAATTATTGCATCACTACTGGCCATAAGCCTTCAAGTTAACATGTAATTTTACTAAATATAAGAACTTTAATCCAAAAAGACCTACATACTTTGAAATAAAATTTGGGTAGACTTTTGCTGCTATAAAACATTGAAAGGATATGCACTCCACATTTTACCTTATTTGAAAGTTGCACATAATTATTAACATAAAAAGGCAACATATCAATAGACACTGATACTTCAAACATAAAAAGAACATTTCCAGGATGCAAACACTTAACACTTTCATACTAGCCACCCTGTCTAAGTCCATCATTTTTTTGCTTAGACATTTAATATGGCCCATCTGTACTCTTTTATTTCCTTTCCCTTCTATAGCAAGGGCAGAGTGACCTGAGTCTGTTTGAGACATTCCAATGGTTTCTTGAATTTATCGTAATAAAATTCCAAGTCCTTACCTTGGTCTTCAAGACATGATGCTCTTGTCGTGGCAAATTCTCTGATTTTTACCTCCTTTATACTACATTAGTCTTCTTGCTAATTCTCTATGAGGCAATTATCCTGCCTTAGGGAAGGTATTACTTACAAAGCTCTTATTCCTGGAAATGTAGAAGTATTTACATTCCTAGCTCTCTGTTACTATCCCTCATCCACTTCATTCGGGTTTCTACCTAACGTAGAAAGTGTCTCTGATTTCCTGTTTAATGAACTTCTATTCTTGCCTGGATTTATTTTTCTTCATGACAGTTTATTTTTTTCTTTAGTTTTTAAATTTATTTTTCTTCATGACATTACCATTAACATATTGTTATTATTATTATTATTATTTTTTTTTTTTTTTTTGGTGCTGGGAATTGACCTTGGGGCCTTGTGCTTGCTAGGCAAGCACTCTAACCACTGAGCTAAATCCCCAGCCCTCCACCAACATATTATAAATGAATGTTTGTTACCAATTCTTCCTCCTAGAATATAAATTCCACGGAAGCTGGTATTATGTTTTGTTTTGTTCAACCTAGCACATGATAGGTCTTAGTAAGTATCTGTTGAACAAAATGGACATAAGAATATAGAGTTCTTCCTTGGAAAATGTCTCCTGGAGATGCCTCCGTGTCTTCAATCACCTAACCTGAATCATGCCTTCTATAAACACGCATAAACACATTTTTCACAATTGGACTCTTGGGTCATAATTATAAAAGTTATTCCTTCCTATGTAGCTCATCTCATAAGAGCCACATTTTTTGTTTTGCTGTAACTTTTAGAATAGACATTAAAGTCTAGAAAGACTTAAAAATAGTATTGTCTAGAAGCAGGAGAGCCCAACGTTCCCGTTACCAGCGAGCGTCTCCTTCGCCCGGGCACTAGCCTCTCAGACGCGGCCAGCGGGATTCGCAGGCCCACGACCCCGAGCTTGCTTCCGCTCCGCTTGACCTACCCTAGGACCCGGGTTCTCTTAAGTGGGGTTTCAGAACCAGTGGTATCTGGATGAACCGTAATGTTGTCAGGAATGCAAATGTTCAGCCTCAACCCGTAACTTGATCAGAAACTCTAGCACAGTGGTGGCAAACCTGTGGCACAAGTGCCTCTCCGGAGCAGGTGAGCCGAGTCGCCCCACAGCTGCCCCAGCGTCACCCCGGTGGCCCAGCATTCAGGTTTAATCGCGGGGGTGGCACTTGGCAATAAGTAAGTGCTCTTTGGGTTGCAGTTTGGGGACTTGGTTTGTAAAAGTTTGCCATCAATTTTCTAGGATGTTCTGTGTCTTATTTATTTATTTATTTATTTAATTTTAATGGTACATTTTAGATGTACGTAGTGATAACATTCATCATAGGGGATTTGTACCTGTACATGATATATTTTATTGCTTCTTTTTTTCTCATTTCCCTCCCCTCACCCCCTCCTCCCTCCCTATTTACAGAAGCTTTGTTTCCATTTTTTTCCTTCCATTTCTTATTTCTCTTGTCCATCTGTTCCTTTACCCCCCCACTCCCTTTCCCATGGAGTACTACTCTGCCATAAAGAATGTTAAGCTTGAGAGATTTCTAGGTAAATGGATGCACCTTGAGACCATATGCTTAAGTGAAATAAATCGGACACGCATGTTTAAATACTGCATTGTTTCTCTGGTGTGAGAAACTGAAAGTGTAAACAAAGACTAAAATGTATTCTATTGGGAAAGGGAAGAAAATGTCCTGTGTTTTAATGAGATTCCAGGTGACTGTGCTGCTTACTTGAATTTTGACCCCCTGGCTTAGGCAGGCTCAATGCCTTTTGCGGGAGTGTGAAGGTAACCACTCTTGGGTCAACTGCCTCATGTAATTAATATCTTGGCTTTTTTACTTGCTACCTGTGTGACTTTAACTAAATTACTTAACTTCTCTCTGTCTCATTTCCCTGGTTTGTAACCTGGAAATATTAATAGCACAGACCTTGTAGGAATATTATGAAGATTAACTTAATTAGTGTAGGTAAGTGAAACAGAATGATGCCTGGTACATATGAAGTATCAACCGGACAGTAGATAATCATTGGCATTATTTACCAAATTATATTATTAAATACTTTTTGGTATGTTTTCTCTATACTAGTTTATAAAATCTTTGAGGGCAAATATATTTTATATTTCCATACCCTATAGAACTGAACATAGAGGGAATGATTGAAAACTACAGTGAATAAATTTTAAAAATGCATTATAGTAAAAGACGCCCACTTATCCCTTCATTTCTTTCTTTACATTTCCTGAAGCAGTTCTGGAGACCTCCTCTTTCAAGAGTGTCATTACAAATTGTGACAACAAGTGCTGCTGCTGAGTACCACCCAATCGAAGGGCAGACTCATGAAAACATTGTGGTGTGTCCTCACTCACCTTAATTCACTGGATCTGGCACCGTGTGACTTCCGTCTCTTCCCCAAAGTCCAAATGATCAGAAAAGCAAATGTTTTCAATCCTTCAGGACACTGAGACTGTCAAGATTGTACAACTGAAGACACTCATGAAAAAAGACTTCCAGAACTGCTTCAGAAAATGGCAACAATGGTGGGATAAGCGTGCTTGAAGAGCGAGGGAGAGTAATTTGAGGAATATTAATGGCAATGAGTCTTCTACTGTAGTCATTCTTTTTAAAATTTAGACACGTGGCATTTTTTGGTCACATCTCATATCAATGTTAATATCGTGATCATTAACTGTGTGCTTACTATGTACCAGGGAACACACAGAGAGTTGTTATTTAATCTTGGGAACTCTATTAATTAGATATCCTTGTTATTTTATAATAAATACATTTAGGTGGTTGTTCTGAAGTATTTTGCTAATTACCCACACTGAATGAGAAGTGAGCATTAATTTGTCCACTGCATTTATTCCTGCATTATTTCGGAAAGTTTGTAAATATCACAACTGTTAATGAGTCTCAAGCATTACTTATATAAATATAAACAAGTCATACATCTTGTAGAATACTTGTAACTTCATTATTTGAATTTCAGTGCACCCTTATATTTATATATCTCATTAATTTGTTATAAAGAGCAAAAAAATGGTTAACGTTAAGTCAAATTGCCTGTAAATGACTTAAAGAATATGTTAATGATCTTGCTCCAAATGAATAATTATAAAGCAGGTGCAGTTGAGATATGGTCATTTAACTGACAGCAAACAGCCTCTAATGGTGTCAGTAACCAAGATAATGGTGATATCAGAGAAGCTTGTTGAACGCATTGTTCGTGCCATCCATTTAATACAGCAGAGAACTTCAACTAAATCTCCCTATAGGACCATTGCCCTGCTTATTTAAATATTTTATTTAAACACACACATACACACACACAATCAAAATTACATTATTTCTAACGTACTTCTTTCTAATAAATTATATTCCTCAGTGATTGAACCTCTGGCTGGAAGAAACAATTACATTTATTTATATGGGCATTGTCATATTATTGTTGACATTTATTCACCAGTAAATATTAAAGGCACAGGAAATGAAGAAAACTGTAAATTTCTGACCAAGGTCCTAAAAGGTGGCTGTGCCGCATTCTCCAGATGTCAAAAGAAAAAGAAGCTGGTGGACAAAGGCAAAGTTGATTTGCCATGCTTGGAATTCTTACTTGAGTTGAACCAGAATTATACTTTGACAAACAAACTAAATTTAACACGCAGGGCCGCAAACATAAATACAAGGTGATAATGAGTGTTGGTTTCTATTGTATTTCACTGACACTTCAAACCTTCTCATCTTGGACTCTGATAAATGGGAAGAATCAAACTTCAAATGGCTTAAGTGAAAAAATGAATCTATTGACTCGAATATCTGAAAAGCATAAGATAAAATCTCACCTCAGCCATGACTAAAGCAGGGAATCAACAGTTTCCCTGCCACTTACTTCTCCCCCAGACAAGCAGTCTGTTAAAATACCCAGAGTGCACATCATCCATCATACCAAAGACCCACGTCAAGCTAGTTTAACAACCTCAGCTGAAAAAATGGTTCCTTTCCCATCTGATCTGTCATAGAATTTCTGGTGAAGAATTTGATAAGGTTCTGTAGAGTCGTAAACCTGCCTCAATCCAGGAATTCCGGGAAGCAGAATGTGCTCTGTGAACTGAATAATGGAATCAGCACCTTACAAGAAAGCAGGTTTTATTCATCACAATGAATGGAAAGAGACACTGAGCACTCAAAACAACAAAATCCTTTGCACTTTATTGTGGACTGTTCAGCATATATGCATCATTTTTTTTTGCTTATAGGTACTTTAAAATATTTAATACATAACACCTGCGAGACCCTGTCTCAGAAAACAAAACAAAACAAAAAAAGTAATACACAACGACTACCATATAGACTCTGAAATATGCATACTCTCCTCCATTAGTCAGCGCTTTGCAGAGTCAGTGGTTGTAAGAGAGTAGATTTAATGCAGGACATATAAATTTTCAAGACTTTCTTACCGTATTCACCCACAAAGTCAAATGTAGAAGAGTGCAAAAGATCTGTCTATTGCTGTTTTTTTTTTTTCCTCTTCAAACATATCCTCAAAACTCCATCTCTTGTCATGTTCTTCGCACACTCTTAGTGGAAAAGAAGTTGAGGATTAAATTAGTTTATACATACAGAGGCCTAATCACGGCACATGGTAAGTACTCAATAAGGAACCGGTTTTTTATATTACAGTTCGTTATTATTATTTTATCATCAGCATCATCATTATCCTTCCCCAGGGGCTTCTGGGAAGTGAACCATGACTGGCCTGACTTAGGACATGTGATCCTCTTTCGTAGAAGGGAAGGGAAATGGAATCATATTCTTCCTCAGTTAAACCTACAGAATGGATTATTCTTAGGCTAATTGGGCTTTACTTCTAGAAGAAATAACACATGTCAAGCAAGCAAGAACAACATATATTCTCTATAGTTTTCTTATCAACAATCTGGTCTACTTCTTGAATATTTGTTTTTGTTCAAAATTTTTAAACTATGCAAGTATGCAAAAGTATTCTGAGATCAAAGTTGAAAGCTCCAGATAAATGATTTAAGTTGGATTAATTTGGCTATGTAAGGATATTAATGATACTAATCATATATTTGACATAACAAAGACATTTTTCATAATGTTAATAGAGAATAGGTATGAAAGTTTGTGCTTCTTAGTTTGGAATCTTTAAATTATGTATCAATTCATTACTATTTTAGAAGTCATTTTCAAAAGAACAATTCAATTTATTTAAATATAATATTAATTTTACAGATAAAATTAATATCAATTTTATGATCTATGCATATATTCTATTATTCTTTTATATCATTTTCTTTTATGAGTTATGTCAACTATGATATTACAAGGAAGACAGAAAAAAAATAAAACAGTGAAGATTTCTGCTCTGAAGCATAATAAAACAGGTGTACCTTAATAGGTCTGCTAGGAATCTTTTAGCTGTTGGCATCTTTTAAATGCTTCTGCTGAGAAACCATGTTTTCGTAACAAGGTTGGTGAGTATTAAACCTGTGATAGTTCTTTCTGGGATTACAATAATTTACAAAAACAATAAAAACCTGCTAAAAACATTTATGTATTTTTAAATGTTGTAATCTAGGGATCCCACTGATATTTGTGGTGCAGGATTCGCCCAAGGCTACATAACCCTGCTTGTACATTGCCAGGACTGCAATCTGTTTTATGACAAAACAGATTCATTTATCTCCAAATAAATAAATTACTTTTGTGAACATTTAGAAACATTTGCATAATTAGGCTGTAAGATCTTAGCAGTCTTTTTCATAATAATTAAACTAATCTAATCGTGGACAGGGTAAACAGACTTACTGGATGAGAACAGCCTTCAGGCAAAGAACTTACGACCTTCTACAGGAACTGTAAGGCTGATGATGTTTGTTGATTATGCAGAGCTTTTACTCCAGTAATAGCAGCGTTCCTATTGCCTGAAGCTTAGACAGCTAGTCCCAGGCACATAAAATTAGACTCTGCTTTTTTGACATTCTCTTAAAACAACAACAACAACAACAAAGCAAAACAAAGAAGATACTTCAAAATGATTATATGCTTTCAACAGGGAGGGCATTAGCTTTCCACCGGATCCTAGATCTGCGTACAATTGGCTCATTCTTCAGTCATGTGATTATGCTTATCTTTAGATCTGGAGCTTTTCAGGCTGTATACAGATACGCAGAGCTGAGGTTTAATGAAAGTGCAGCAAAATATATGATTATATTTCAATCCTCAGAATTTCCTGGAATTTCAAGTTTGAAAGGAAGGCATGTTAGCAAGTAAGTTATTTTAAAGGATGCTCATTTTATTTGTAATTATCAAAAAGGAACATTGTGAAAAATAAATATATGAAAATAAATATTTTCCAAACTTCCAGTGTTTTTTCTAGGAGTCTTTTTTGTCAGTTTGGCTGATGCAGTGAGTTTAATGTTTGACTTAGCAATGGGACCGCTGTCTCGCTTCCTGCTTATAACTATGTATTTCCTTTAAAGACACAAAGCTTAGAAATGATCTATCAAGTAAGAGCTGAATTGCATCAAATTATTTGACAAAACTTCATAGCACGTGTTACATCTCTTACAGCTCAAAAAAGTGTTCCTGTATATTGTTTTCAAAGAGACTCTACATAACTGATAATTCCAAAACCAAGTCCTGGGATCATCAGTGAATTAGAAATTTACCAATGGACTAAACACTTACCAGTGCCAAGGGAGACACAGCCACACTTAAGGCATTTATTTTTGTTCATATGAAATATTATATAAACGTGATTGCAATAACACTAGCATCAGAATAATGATGCTTGTTTTTTACATGTTGTATTTCATTTTGTTTATGATTTATTCATTTATGCACAATATATTTTATTTTCTCTTGTATTTAGATGGGCTCCTAAAATGATTATTTATTCTTGAAATGTTCGAAGTTCACAGTGCATTTAATTAAGACATCGCAGACCTCTTTCTCCATGGGAATAAATGTGTGATGTCACATGTATGCGGGTTGTGAGACTGACAATCAGGAACTAGAAATTAAGGATGAAAAAAGTGCCATGCGAATTCTAATTTTTCAGAAAGAAAATGGGAAAAACAAGGCAAATGGAAAACATTTATTGATCTTTTTCAAAGGTGCTTTCCCGCACCAAAAGTATGAACAATGATTTTTGCTTATTTTGTTTGTTTTTACAAATTACACTTTTGATAACATGAAAGTTAACTAAGAATATGTTTAAAGTTTTGGATTAGATTCATCCATTTAACTGTGAAATGTAGTTTTTATCTAAAATGTCCTTCTGTTTAAAAATATCTTACCTATTTTATTAAAATTGTGTTTTTCTTTTTCCCCGTGAGAATTTTCCTTTTGTCACTTTTAGAAATCACAAATATAACAGGATATATGACCTGTATTCTCTTTTTCTTTTAATTAGAGATATGCTCTCTTTTTTAATTAAATGAATATATATATATATATATTTATGATTGAAATTGCCTTTATCACCAACAGAGTGGGCCAACAACCCACAGAGTGGGAAAAATTTTTTGCCATCTGTTCCTCAGACAAAGATCTAACATCTGGAATATATGAAGAACTCATGAAAATCAGACTCCAAAATTTAAAGGCCCAGTCCAAAAATGGGCTTCTGAAATGAATACACACTTCTCAGATGAAGAAGAACAAATGGCAAACAAATATATGAAAAAGTGTTCAACATCAATGGTCATTCGAGAGATGCAAGTTAAAACAATGTTAAGATTCCATCTCACTCCAGAAAGAACAGCTATTATCAAGAAATCAACCAATAACAAATGCTGGCGGGGCTGTGGGGAAAAATTAACTCTCTTTCACTGTTGGTGGGAGTGTAGGCTGGTCCAACCATTGTGGATATCAGTGGAGAGTCTTCAAAAAATCCACAGCTAGAGGTTTCATTTGACTCAGCTAGTCCTCCTCTTGGTATCTTCCCAGAAGTAAAGACATCATACCACAGCCATATATACACAACCATGTTTATAGCAACACAATTTGTAATAGCTAGATCTTGGAAACAACCCAAATGCCCAGGAACTAATGAATAACCAAAGAAGATGTGGCTTTTTTATACAATGGAGTACCACTCTGCCATGAAAAAGGATAAACTTGAAACATTTACAGGTAAATGGATACACCTTGAGAACATACTCTTAAGTAAAATAAATCAGAGACACATGAGTACATATCAAATTGTTTCTCTGATATGAGAAACTGTAAGTGTAAACAAGGACAAGAATGTATAATAGATATTGTGAAAAAGAAAGAAAATTTTCAAATGGGAAAAGCACTAGGGAGGGAGGAGGGGGAAAGGAAGGAAGGGAAAAAGAAAAGAAAAAAGAAAAAGAGGAAAAAATGAAAAAATGTAAATAAAACTGTTGCAAATAAGGAGGGGAAGAGGAGTTGAAGCAAGGGGCGAGAAAGGAAAAAAAAACTGAAGATATATCATGTATAGGTACAAATTAAGTATGATGAATGTGATCATCACGTATATCTAAAAGGTACCAATAATGGTTAGAGTGCTTGCCTAGCAAGCACAAGGCCCTGAGTTCAATCCCCAGCCCCCCTATAAATAAATAAATAAAGTGTACCAATAAATTTTCTTGGTAAATAAAAAAAATTAAAAGAAATTATCTTTAATCTTTTCTAATACTTTATTCTGTCTATGATCATAATTTTATGCTATTAAAATAGTATTCTTCTAAAATGCTTAACAGCAGTAACAGTTGTAAATGTAGAAGATACCCTGTAAAATTTTCATGTGGAAACTGACCCAGGAAAAGGATCTGTACATTTTTTATGGCCTAATCCCAAGGAGCTTAGTCTTACCCGGTCACACCTTGGTTGGGGATGAATAGTTTGAGGACCACCACGAGATGCCCTGTAAGGGCTGAGGCTTGCTCCAAGGAAAGGTGTAAGGTTCCCACAACTCCTCCTGCCCATAAAAACCATTTTGGGTTATACCTCATCCATCCCACCCAGTTCCCTGCTTAAATGCCTTTTCAACAGGCCCCCTTTTTCAGTTATGGGTACTCAGAGAAACTGGGTAGATTTTCCTAGAACTCTGAAAAGTTTGCTATGGTTTCTATACCCTAACGGCAGTGTTTGGTCTCACTTGACAAGATGTCCAGTTCATGCTGGTTTCTTGCTGCACAACAGCAGAACAACAACAACAATAACAACAACAACAACAGCAACAAAACATATTGTAACAGCTGCAAAGCAGGCTAAGGATGAAGTCTTCATGGCTCCTCTTGATAATGAGCCAACCAATGTGTTATTTGGACCCTGTTATGGCGTATACTAGTTGTTCCCCCGAAGCCTCATGCACTCATGGGTGGGGCTTGTAGGAGGTGACTGGATCATGGGTGTGTGATACTGGATTATGGGCATGTGATAACTGATTTAGTCCACTGATTCATTTAGCATGATTGAGGGTGTGGGTAATGAGAAAGTCCATGCTGGGTATGAGTGGCACCAACCAATAGGTTTGTAGTCTAATAGAATAAAAATGGAAAGGAAGGCTTACTGCTTCTGCCTCCTGCCTGCACTCCATGGACTGTTTCTCATCTGCCGTGCCCCTCTGCTATACTACCTTGTCTTGGAGCCAGCTACTGAAATCTCTAAAAATTGTGTGCTGAAATAAAGCTTTCCTCCTTAAACTTGTGCGTGTTGGGCATTTTGTACCAGCAATGAGAAAGTAACTAAGACATATCCCAAGAGGGGCTGAGTCGAATTATAATGGTGGGTGGAAAACCAAAAGGAGATTTTACCTCTGGGCCATTTTAGCAGATATGTACCAGGGTCTACCCAAACCTGTAAACTACAATAACCTCAGGACTATCAGTCAGGGTTCTGATAGAAATCCAGCTGCTTTCCAACTCTAGCTTGAAAAGGCATTCTGTAAATACACTGATTTAGACACCCGGAGTCTAGGGACGTTTGGGATGTCCTATAACACTATTTTGTTAGTCAGCTCCAGATATTAGGAGAAAATCCAGAAACTCCAACAGGGCCCACAAACTGGGATAAATCGATTGGTCTGTATGGATTATTTGGTTTTTAGTAACTGTGACAAAAATAGAAGACAAAGGAGAGTTGAGTAAGGACAAGAGGCAGGCTAAAGGCATGTTCACCCTTATGGAAAGGGCTCATAATAAAACCTGCAGCACTAAGAGGAACCAAGGTAACCCAAAGAATGATGATATCAAGTCAGAGTGCTGCAGGTGCAAACTACCACTGTACTGGGCAAAGGAATGCCTTCTAAAACCGCCAAACCCTTGTTGGGCAGGTCAGAACATGAAGAAAATATCTTAGGCACTGTAAGAAGGACTGTCTTCATTCCTGGAGAAGGATGAAGTCATCCACCATCATGGTGGCCAGAGAAAAATGCCTAGACTGTGAATGATAGTGCCCAGGTGGCTTGTAAGGCCCCCACACAGGGACATCCTCATCACCTTGCAGGAGCCTTGAGTGACCACTGATGCAGCTGGCAAGCCTTTTGCTATTAGGGATCTTATTCAATTCTAATTTCTTATTGGAGTGAGCTTTCATCCCATTCTTCAGTTATTGTGGGCCTCATAGGAGTTAGTTGGTCAGCTTTCTTTACCCCCACAGTTGAGCTGCTGTTTGGAAGATTTCCTTTTCCAAGCTGCCTCTACGGTGATACCAGAGTGCTCTGTAGCGGTAATGGAAAAATACATACTCTTCCTACTGAGGCCTACTCTGTCATTCAAACCTCGGGTAACCCGAATGCTAACTGCTAGGGACCCAGCCAGACTGACCCAATGGAGCCAGATTTCTGCATTGGTAATTGATCCCCAAGCATGGTGTGATGTCAGGGAGGACTGTCAAGGCCACACCAGTTGTCGTTCAACTGAAAGACCCTAATCTACACCTCACGGAAGACAGTATTACCTGACGAGAGAAGCTAGGCAGGGGCTAAAGCCCATCATTGGTACATTTTTGGCTACACAGTTGCTGGTCCCATGTCAGTCCCTGTGCAATACAACTATTTTACCAATATTCAAGCCATCAGGAGACTATCACCCAGTGCAAGATCTCAGCGCCATCAGGGAGGCAGTGGTACCTCTTCACCAATTAGCAGCAGACCTTACTCCCTTTTAACACAGCTTCCCAGAGACACTAATTGGTTCTCTGTCCTTGACCTCAAAGATGCTTTCCGTTCTATCCCTTGGATCCTAACTTCCAGTACTTGCTTGTCTTTGAGTGAGAAGGTCCCCAAACAGGACTTTGCCAACAGTACACTTGGACTGTCTTGTCTCAGGATTTTAGAGATCGCTCCCACATTTTTGTGCAGGCCTTAACTTGAGACTAAAGAGATTGGAAGTTTAAAAGAAGAGGTCTATTTCAATACAGAGATGGCCCCCTCCTTTGTAGTCCCATCAAGGAGTTTCTGACAAAACTATCATTAAGACTCTCCACTTTCTAGCAAAAAGGGGTTAAGAGCTATCCCAACATAATGCCCAGATTTCTCAACAAAAATGACATATTTGGGGAATTATCTAAGTCATGGATGTTCTGGTCAAATATTTGGAAATGAGCTTCTTGGTTACTGTCCTGGACCTGGCCTTTATTAATGCTGCTATAACCTTAATATTTAGATGTTACCTATTTAATCTCTAACTCAAATATGTGTTTGATAGCTGTTAAACTACAGGTGATAGCCCAAACTCAGGATCAAAACCCACTTCCATATCTAGAGCTCATCAAGAAATCCTTGGAGGAGGAACATGGCTCCCTTGATCCCTTAGATCAGACAGGGCAAGAGTTCCTGTGAACCTGCCTCCTTCGGACCCCTTAAAGATGTTGGGGGACCAGGTGTCTCAAGGGAGAATGGTACAGGTAGCACAACTGTGGCTGAAAGATCATGCTCCACACATTCACCTGAACTTGATTTTCCTTCTATTGTCCTAAGAGAAGCAGAAAATAAAAATAACAAAGACTTAGGAAATCTCTAAAACTCCAGGCCAAAGCATATGCATGTTAGAGCTCAGTAACATTTTCCCCACTCGAACCTCATTAAAGGTTCATACTTATGTGCTGCATCTCATGTACATGATTTAATCAGAGTGACTTCTGGGGCAGGAAGGCAGGTTATGGTTCCCCAAGGTGATTTACCATCCTGTCAATCATTTCTGTTAGTTGTATCTGGAGACCCAATGAAAGGCACCCAGGGTTGGATGCATATCTTTTAAAATCTGAGTCTGATTGCGCACTTTTTATTTCCCTGTTGTTCTGGTACAATTTTTCTATTTGTGCCACCTTTTTGTTTTTGTTGGCACAGACCTGGCCTGAGCACATCTTCCCATTATCATCCAAAAATGTAGCTGCTTTATTTTTCTACTATTGGTTGTACACTTGCTTTCTGTCTTATAAAGACACTTGTGATCAATTTTTGGGCCTGTTTGGGAAATTCGTGATAATCTTGCTTCAAGATCCTCAATTTAATCATGTTTGCAATATCCCTTTGAGTTATAAGGCAATACTCACAAGTTCCAGGGGTTAGGATGGGGATAAATTGTGAGCTAGTCTTCAACCTAACATACCCTCCTATGCTGTTTTCTTTAAAGGTTATACTCATTACAAGCAATATCAATCAGAGTTTGCTAAATAAAAAAAATAGAATTGATTACAAACAGATAGGAGAGTAAGTGCTAAAGCACTTAGAGTCAGGAACAACTAGAAACAGACAGGTGAGAAATATCAGAGCCCTTCAAGTCTCTTTACCTCTTTTATTTGTTCTTTCCTACACGTATACTTGTATGTCTTTTAAAATAACTAGTATCTACCCCCTCACTTTACCTTTCTTTCTCTTTCCTTCTCTGTTGTGCCATAATGTATCCACCACCCTTACTCTTGTTCTCAGAAAAAAAATCCCTCGATAACAAGCAATAGGAGAATGCCTAGTTTTATCTTCTTCTATCTTGACCAAAATTATGAAAATACTTTACAAATGTTTGCCATTCTTATTGTCTAGAATAGTCTATACGTTTATTCTAGGCTACAAATCCAATGAGCAAAGTCACCACAAACTTATTCACTTTATTTTTCTACCATACATCATCAATGATAATCAAATTTCCTAAAAGTTCCTCGAATTGTGAAAATGCTCTATTTTATACACATCATTTTGGCTTAGGCCTTCATTTTGCATAACATGTGTTTATTATTTACAAACATAAGAATCTTATGAGATAAAGAATGAATTGTGTGAGGTTAAAGATACTTTTTTTTTTTTTTTACTTATTGAACTAATAGACACAAACAGAAAGGTGAATATCAGTTAATAATTGTGGGTAACTATTGGTACACTAAGTGACCTCTTCAAAACTGTAGATAGATGAATAAATACACTATGGAGGGGCTACACTGACTTACAGACAGAACATGGCAAAATAGAAAGAGCTGCAAGACCCTAAGTTTAAAACTTGTTTCAGTTCATTATGGTTGTTTTCCTCAGTAATCAAAGGAAGGTAAAACTAATCCTACTTCTGTTGAAATAGTGTCGGGGGCTGGGGATTTAGCTCAGTGATTAGAGTGCTTGCCTTGCAAGCACAAGGCCCTGAGTTCGATCCCCGGTACCACACAAAAAAAAGAAAGAAATAGCATGATTTCTGTTGCATGCTTTAGTTAGAAAAAGCATGCAAAATCCCCAATAAAGTGCCTAATGCATTTTAGGTGCTCAGTTAATATCATAACTAGCAATGACTAAGGCTATATAGCTTGGTTTTTGAAACACAAAAAACAGGCTCAATATTAAGTTTCTAAAACAATAAAAATTCATTATTTCTCATATCATTGCAGTTTGGCAGGGGATGGCTTCTGGCTTGGGCTGGTTAGATTGGAATCTCAGTTGGAATGGGCGGGATGCTTGGGATTTGCTCTCCGCATGGCCACCCATCCACTGTAGGCTAGAATGGGCTTTTTGTGGAAGGTTTCTTAATGGCAAGAAAGAGCAATCTCCAATAAACAAACACTATTCACATGTTTCCTAACCTCCCATTGGCCACAGCAAATTATATGGCCAAGCTCACATCAATAGATTTTTTTTTTTTTTTTGTGGTCCCGGGGATCGAACTCAGGCCCTTGTGCCTGCAAGGCAAGCACTCTAATCACTGAGCTAAATCCCCAGCCCCTCACATCAATAGATTTGAACTAACTCACTAACACTAAGAAATGGCTGGTAAAAAACTGTCAAGAATATGCACATGCACACATACCTGCACATATATATATATATATGTCTTTTATTTATATGAAATATGATTTTCTTGATTTATGTGAAAACATACAAATCTCTAATAAATAGTTCATTCAAAGAGAAAGACTCTTTTAGAGAATCATCCAATTTGTATGAGTGAACACAGCTAATTCTAAAGTTAATAGGACCCCTGTGTGTTCTCCAAGAGCTGAATTTGGCCCACTGTGTATGCCACTCACCGCCTTTATTTGCATTATAAATTACCGCACTTTATTATGTCTACTCCCATACCATTTCCATTATAGTCTATTATTTTAATATAATATGCTAAAATGGAATTAGCAATTAAATTACTACAGCATTATTCAGACAACCTAAAGTGTTTGACCTCAATCTCTAGAAGCAGGGGGATTTGTAATTGACTGCACCTCCATCTACATACTGTGATATATGGAGTCCTTTAATTGTACATGATATTTTCTTGGTGTTGATGTGGTCAGACATTCTTTTTAATTCTACTCATTTCTCAAGAGAAATATTAAGTTATATTTAGGACATCATTTGAGTTCTTGTTTCAATTTGTAGACTTTAAGAGGCATGTTCCATCTGTGTCCTATACCATTTTATACCATTATTCTCACGTTAGTTCTTAGACACATCTATTAGAAAAGTGTTCCAGAAAGGACTACACTCACTTATTTACTTTTTGAGGTAATGGGGATTGAACCCAGACCTTTTTTTATTTTTTAACACTCAAGTTCTCGCCAGCCTGTTAAGTTACCTAGGATGGGCTCAAACCTGACTTCCTGCTGTCTTAGCCTCCCAGAGTACTGAGATTATAAGCATGTGCCTCCTCATGTCTCAGCCTCCCCGAATGTAGGGATTACAGGCAGGTGCCACCACCTCTGGTCGAGGACCATATTTTTTATGTCATTACATTTCTTTTAGCATCAGTCAATGCCTAGAATAGTGCTTGGCTTTCAGCAGATGTCTTAGTTCTCCAGGAGCGCAGTGAGGCACCTAGTGTCATAAAGTAGGTGTTTTAAGACCATAGAAAAGTATTGACTAATGGTTTGGGAGGATACAAATCTAAAACCAGAGTGTTAATAGTGCCATCCCCTCTCTGAGACCTGAAGAGGTTACCAGAATTGTAACCTCGTCTCTTGCTGGCTTCTGCTGGTTTGCCTGCGATCTTAGCTATACTTTCTCCTCTCCGAGTCATGATACCCGACACTCACAATTTAAAGGCGGAAAGGTTTATTTTGGCTTGCAGTTTGTAGAGGTTTCGGTTTAAAGTGTCAGCACTCTCCAAGGCAGGGCAGCATGGCAGAGAGACATTGCAGAAGAGGTTTGCTTATCACACAGAGGTGGGAAGCAGCCGGATCAAAAGAGGAAGGAGGGATATGGATCCTTCCAGGCCGCGCCCCCAGTGACCCACCTCCTTCCACCAAGCTTTACCTCCCAACATCACATTTAGTTATAAACTCATCAGTGGATTAATCCACTGATAAATATCACCTGCCCAGGATCAAATCACCTCCCAAAGCCCACCTATGAGTATATGGGGTTTGAGGGAAATCTAGATATTCACTATAACAGGCCATATTTCCAAGTAAGGTGTAGGGGACAGGACTTCAGCACATGATTTTAGGGAGCACACAACTCAACCCATACTAGTAGGTAATTAACAAATATCTGTGGAATAATAACAAGATAGAATTTTGCTAGATAGTAGTCTTTCTGGAATTCTATTAAGCTTACAAAAGAAATATTGGTCCAGATAAATAAAGAAATGATATTATCAAAAAAATGAAATAATTTTTGATTAAATTCACTTAAAAATCTATAAAAACATTCAGTTTCACTAGCAAAAGGTATGTAAGTCAATATCATTTTTGGAAGGGCCAGAAGTTTTGGAGCACAACAGTAAGGCTACAACATTTCACACTCCTATATGTCCTTGGCCATTTGAGGCCAATTCAAATGATAGCTTACTTTTCACTTTCTTGGAAAAGTTTGTTCTGGCTTCTCATAAGATCATATTTCCTTATTATAATGGTTTATGCATGACCATGTACTTTTCTTGACACAAAACTTGCAGTTGGGATTTTACATTTATTTGTGTGAATGTTTGATTATTGCTTTTATCGATGAGTACAGGAGTGTTTGATTATTGCTTTTATCGATGAGTTACAAGAGTAATGTACCTATTTTCATTATTTTTATATGTAGCATAACATAGCACTTGACAGTAGGTACTGAATAATTATTTATTGGCTGACCTATTGAATGAATAAATGAACTAGAGAAATGGGCTGAAGTTTTCTTTTTTAATAGCTACAGGAATTGCTATATTTGTTTAAAATTGACATATACATATTATATGAAAATAAGTTTTCATTATATATGCCATTATACTATAGATACATGAATTATTACATATTGTTAAAATATGTCTTATATTTCTAAATAAGATATAAGCAGAACTATAAGGGCAATGTTTATCTACTTGGATTAATAAACTGTTTTCAAGCACTTTATAAGCTCTCAGTTGCATACAAACATTCAGTATGCTAACTACATTTAGTAATTATCTACTTATTATATGAACTCTTTCTCCTAGAACCATTTAAGTAATCTTAATATAGGTTACTACATGCATTTGAAAACCATAATGCTAAGGTCTACATATACAATCTATATTAGCTTTTAGTTTACATTAGCTTGTAATATTTACATTCAATCCAATTTCTGTTTCCTGTATACCTTGAAATAAAATAGGACCTATTTCACACACACACACACACACACACACACACACACACACCCCAGAGACATAGTAACACTAATTATTCCTCTTTGATTCCAGGTAAATCATATTCTCCTTAGAATTTATGGAATCACCTTCCTAATCCAAGCTGTTAAAAATGAATTAACTTGTTCCGATATTTTAGAGACTATCTAATTATTTAATTATCTCCATTATGTGAATAAAGCTGTAGTGAATTCTCTCCCTAGAATCTCATAATCTTCCTCAGGGATAAGCCTTATTTGAAAGTATTGCAACTTCATACACACACACACATACACACTCAGGCACATCATAGTGATATAATGTTACAAAGCAATTTTAATTAAAACTATTGAGACTATGTTGTTGTTGTATTTTAAGGCCATCTTCCTCTGAGAATGATATAAAATGTTGGTGTGTATACTCCAGGGGGAGACCCAGTAAATGTTAGCTTTCAGTCATTTTCCTGAGACAATGCAAGAGTTCATCTCTAGTCCCTAGTCAGGCTCTTGTGGGAATGAAATCCCATGTTCTTGGCTTGACATTAGAGCCATTTCCAAATGTTACCATGGCAATCACCTATGCAACATTACTAAACCTTCTTAGAACAGCTCAATTTGAGATTCAAGTTTCACGTTTCCATGATTATGGGAGGGTAATTATTTCATTACTCCAGGGAAGAAGATTTAGGAGGTAAATAGCTCTTCATTAAATCTTAAATGATTCTAGTCTTTTTAAACCCTAGAAATGCCAAATATTAAAGCAATGAAATTCAAAAGTGTAAAACATGACTGGGAATTGAAAAAAAGTTCAAATTTTGTGTAGTAGAATCATAAATATTTTTTCTCTAGTGAAAACACCCTGCATAAAGTGTAAGTATATTGTGTCAATAATTCATGATTTAAAATAATTTCCATGTAAAATAAATGTACAGAAATATTTGTGTATATATTGGAATACCAGTGCCTGTAAAAAGGGAGGGATTTTAAGAACTGACCTTGCTTGGGAGGTGGTAGTGTCATATTTCCTAACACAGAGTTTTGACTATGCATCTAAATAAGAATTTCATTGTAAAAGAAAGGATTTTCATTTTACAAATAATCATTTTATAAGAATTATTGCTGCTCTTATTTATTGTTGGTATTTGAAGATTATGCAGCTGAAGATAAATATTAATGTGCAATATTTTCAATGTATATTTGATTTTATGAAATGCCATGAGGTAGCTGTGAATTGAAGATACTTGGAGCATATTTTAAATATAAAACTAAGCAGCTGTAGATGCCACGCTATTTAATTACTGGGTTATAAACACAGTGCAGGAAGGATGTTGTGATGTAGCTTCACTATCTAAACCACAACTCTCCGGGAAGGAACCTTGAAATGGTATAAAATTTTCAGGCCAAAAACAATTTGTTTACGTATATTGCATCTAAGGTTATGCCCACTGTAAGGCAAACATTTCTAACTACACTGTGTTCTTTCTAGAGTTTTTTCTCTTCCCCCTTTTCTATGTTGCCTGTGACAAAAGGTCTATTAACAATTTAAAAGAGAATTAAAGATACGTGAAGTAAAGATCATCCTACCTCTGATGGAGGGTGTGCAGTTGGATGCCCCCGATTCAATTTTGGTGTGAGATCTCACAGTCCTATGCTGCACAGACTGATAGAGGGCAAGGAAGAATTCAATCATTTTCATTTCCCAGAGGAGAGTTCTGTTTTAAGCCCATTTCTCCTTCCTAGATCTTTAACAGTTTTGAACACAGCATCTAGCTGTAATTTGTAACTGGATTTTTTTTCTTTTAGTTTAGTGGGAGAAAAATTAGTCAGAATTGATTGTTGGGAGGCTCGCTGATTAAGTAATTAATTAATTAAAAATTATTCATTCATTCATAAACCTCTGGAGAAGTGGAACGGGAAGGTTAAGAGGCTCAGAGTGGCTGTCTTCTTCAGGGCTTCCAGCTTGTTATTTATATCTAACCTGTCACGGCTTCCTCTAAAGCATCCTAGTGCAGTTCTCAGAAATAAAGACTAGGAGAAGGATGTACACAAACAAGAGCTGTTCACCACTGACAAAATCACCTGAGATACAGAAACTCACTGAGTACTACATTGTTTAGATATAGAGCCATGTTTTAATACAAATGGACTCCTGAAAGTATTTCTGAATAAAGAAACAAACAAAGCCTCAGTCTTACAGCTTCTTACTTCAGGTACCTTTCTAAGATTCATTGGTAGGCTAAGCTAAATTTTGCTGCAATGTCAAGTAATCCTACTAAATTTACTTCTGAGATAATGCTCTCAGTGAACCCAGGTGGCACTTTGGAACGACTCTGCTGCTTAGGGTTGCTTGGTGGGTTTGTGGCTTCTTTGTTCTCTTCTTAAAGTGCTATACTGTGGCAGGTATGGAGAGAGAGAGAGAGAGAGAGAGAGAGAGAGAGAGAGAGAGAGAGAGAGAGAGAGAAAGAGAGAGAGAGAGAGAGAGGGAGGAAGAGGAAACCAGGCAGAGTGTTTTCATTGGCTCAGCCTGGAAGTGACACGTATCACTTTCACTCACACTCACATCTCACTGCAGAGAATCAGTATTCTTGGGTCCCACATGAGAACAATGGGCTGCAGCCCAGGAAGGAAATCAGAACCCATACTGGGAAGTGCTGGACTAGTATCTAAAAGGTAGACGGGAAAACGTGTAAGGATCCCAAGCCCTAGAAAGACATTTTTGTAAGCTCTTGTTGAATATCTTAGTATGATATACTTGTGTAATTTTTGTGTAGGACGAAGCCTACAATGAGACCAAAGAAACAGCCCTCTGAAGAAGAGAAAGCAGAAAGTGTGTACTCCGTGCTCTATAAATTGGAGATGAAAGGACAGAGGGCTATGTTTGAAGGGAGGAAACCAAAACGTCACACTTTGAAATAAATAAAAATATCTACCAAATAACATAGGAACTACCAGATAAAGTACCATGAGAAGATTAACAACGCTGTTCATTCAGTGATCATAGATTCATGATTACTGTCATGTCTTGCAAGCAGAAGGATTTACTAAAATAACTCTTCAGTTTCACTTTGTACTAACAACTCTACCAGAGACCCTAATTAATTGCCCCAAATCTGTTAATAACCATGTCATAACAGACCATCATGTAAATGAGCTTTAAAAGGCAAAATCTGAAGAGCAATCTTGCCGTTCATTTATCTGAACTAATTACAAGGTAGGAATAATTCTTCCAGCAGATGAAAACTGAGAAAAATCATGTTCTGCAGGAAGGCAAAGCATTTTAGATTTGGACATCAAACTTTTGGAAGGAGCAAAGACCTGAAGTATTTCCAGTTTGTTATTATTGTTACAGTCACATTTTTAATGTGATTTTTAAAAAAAGAAAGCTATGGATGGATGGCTGTATTATTGTTTTTTAATGGTGATGAATTACAACCCATTCCATATTATTTTTATGGAGAAATTATTTTCTTAATTGAGAAGACCCAGGATATGTCACCCTTCAGGATCAATAGATAGTCATAAAATGATAAGCATTGTATTAATACCACTCTAATTTGTAACCATAATACAGAGAATCTATCATTTCTTACTGAGGTATCTTGGCATAGTGAAGAGATTGATAGAGGTCACATTCCAATTCATACTTTTAGTCATGTAAGTTTGAATTTGTTACCTGGAACCACAGGACGCAAAGTGAATAGATGGAAAGACTAATATGATGTGGCATGGACCCATCTCAGGTCTTCACATATGGTAAGTATTTATCAGAGACAATACTTTGATGTTCTGTGGCACATTTTCTTTTTCTTTTTTTTTTTAATCTTTGTAAACTTTAATTGTTCATGTTTTATTGCATTTGGTCACCTTTTCTTTTTAGAGTAAACCCTGTATTTAGAAACTTATTTGTCCTATCATGTTAAAAGTGTTTAAAAAAAAAAAACTTTAAAGGGAAAATATTTGAAAAACTCAAGAAAAGTTCGCATTAGAAAGAACCTGAAACTTTTCCCAGAATTAAATGATGGTTTGAAATGTCTTCATGTAGTGAAATCAATATTGTAAAATTTTAATTTGCCACACATGGGAAAAGTGGCAGTTATCACAGATCAAAGAAAAGTTACACAATCTGGTGATTTAGTTATATGTGACAATATACATAAAAGAACCCCATAAAGTTAGGTAAAAAGGAAACTCATTCACTTTCCCCATTCTGACTTTGAATAGACAGACAACAGAAATTCATTTTGTTGTATTTAGTGAAGTATCAATGGAGAGCATATTATAACTTTTTTCCTGTAAGATTTTGGCTTTAGTTTTATCTCAGTTAATTGAAAAACTTGGGAAAGCGTAGGTTTGCCAATAACATTATTCAACCCAACTTCACATTTCGTGAAGTGTTAATGTTTTGTTAGGATTAATTATTCAAAATTTGTAAATAACGTAAAGGATGACTGGATACCTTTTCAATGTTCTTGTTTCACTCAAGAATTATTTCATTTTATAGGAGAATGAACCTGTATTTACCTATTTGCTACTTAATAATTGCTCGTATTGTTACTTACACATTAACGTGTGTGTTTCTGGCTGGTAGAAAAGACAATCTTAAATGTTACATTTCTGTTACATTAATAGGCATTAATGGGTTTTGGACTATAGTCTGTAGACATTAACAAATCCATTTCAACATTGCTTTGTATGTCTCAATTTTTCAAAATCTTCCTCTGACCAGCTTCACCATTTTACTCATTCCTTCATTAGTTAATAAAATTTGTAGTATTTGTTCTGCTTAAATAAGAACCATACTTTGATTTCTTGAAAATGATACATTAATCTCTCAATTACAAAGTCAATTTTACATGAGGTTACATGACAGTTTTTAAAGTACAACTTTCAAAATTGGAAAGGAGATGTCCTTCCATAGTAGACTGACCCGAATCTATGTTATTAATAAGTTTTTAAATTGAATATAGTATTACTGCACATATGTAGTAAGAGTATCAGCATATTCAATAAGAATATGCTCATTAGAAAGTAATATAATAAAACACTCTCCTAAGAAATTCCTACATTTTAATATTTTAGAAGATCAGGGTTACCACAGAAGAATTAAGTAAAACAATTTTATATGCTTTTTAATCATAAGATGTGGCATGATACACGTGATTGTCTATTGTTTAGGTTAAGTAGTATATTTTTTAAAACATCATTTTAATAAGGAAAACAGCATACAGCATAGATAATAAAATTTCCATGCTTGAATCTTGTATTGCCTGTAAATACGATTTCGTGAAATAAAATAGGAATAGGTGTAAAAGAGTGATGAGCAGATCAACCATTTTATTTTTCCAGTTCTTTATATGTATTTCTTCTTTTTATCCTTTTTGTATCAGTCTGGACCAAACAAAAAAGAAAGTGGATTGTGTAAGAAAGATTTGATAATAAAGGACCATTTATAAAGATGTGAGCATGGTGTACAGGAAACTATGAGTGTTAGTGCAGCCAAGAGCAGCAGGTGTTTGCTGCATGGTGAGGAGAATTCCGGTAGATACTGCGGCCCTCAGGTGAAAGAGCTGACCTCAGAAGAAAAACCGTGGAGATAAATACCATGACTTCCTCTCTTCCTGTCTCCAGCTCCTGTGATTACTCTCAACGGGCTAAACCTACCCAGAAACTAGAAAACAAAGCCTGCAGGAATATAATCCCTGTTTGTCTGCTGCCTAGGGCACAGAGCGGGGTGAAGACAAACAGTGAGTGGATCTGCAGGAGAACATGGCTGCTGTCCTGTTCATCTGAAAACTACCCAGTGGGGAAGGTAGTGCAGAATATTGTGTAGAAGAGCCAGGACTTCGAAGGCAGACATCGAAGTTTGTGAGATCGACATTTTCAAGTAAAAGAAACATTTAGTTGGTTTTTTTTTTTTTTTTTTTTTGGTGCTGGGGATTGAACTCGGGTCCTTGTGCTTGCAAGGCAAGCGCTTTAACCACTGAGCTAAATCCCCAGCCCAAAGGAACATTTAGTATTAACTGAGAACACTGCTTATCCAGATGGGGAAGCAGGCACGGGTTTAGTGTCAGTAAATTCAGGGAAGATGCACATAGAGTCCACAAGTACGGGATCTGAACTGACTTGGCATTCTAAAAACAACTAACTTCATGGCAAATGTGTAACTTTCTTAGTTACACATTTTTTTATGTGTAGAATTAGAGAGTTGTAATAAACCGAAAACTTTATCAAAGTAGAAAAATTTAAAAATGAACAAACTTTTTCGTTAGTTTTTATACTGCCTTACTTCTAAGTGTTGCTGCTTTTTTCAGAAGTGCAACTAAAACAGCATCCTTTGTGTCCTGATATTATTATTTATCAATGCATTCTCCCTGAAGGAGGCAATCAGCACCAGATTGTTAGGGTCACTTTAATCAGAGCTGTAATGGTTTATCCTACTCTATGAAGTTGATATTTAGTTCCCATATAATGAGGAAGCAAGAAGTGATAAAATGGTCAATGGCAAGAATTAAGCACTTATATCCAAATTGGGGGGATCTTTATTTTAATTAGATATTCCTCTCAAGTATAAAGGAAAAGGTAAGTTAGTGTCTCTATTACAAAAGAAGCAACTCAAGGTTAAGTAATTTGAATGCGTAGTAGTTGACCCAGAGACAGAATGACGGGATTGGTATTTAACTGAAGGTCCGGTGAATCACTAGCCTTGGGGCCTCGCTGGCCCTGTCTGAATTTCCATACTGAGGTTGGTGTGTACAACCTGATTGCTACTGTCAAGTGTGTGCCTGGCTTGCCCTCCAGCTCCAAGGCTTCTGCTGATCACCAGCAGCTTGAAATTGTCCTGAAAGAGAATGCGGGCTCCTGATTAATCCCCATGCACACTATCAACATATTATTAATTAATTATTAGTGCATCATGTTTCATTTCCTGGCAACAGGAGTGAGTTAGAGACAAATGTGACTTTTTCAAAGCAGATGCAACCCACCTAAGACAGATAACTGATATTTTTGTCTGCTAAAATCTTTTTCTTGTGTATGAAACACCAGACGTATTTCTTTTCTCCAAGGAGCTGCAGAGTTTACTCCATTTTAACTAGTGAAAAGTAATCTGGCTTATCAATTATCTATACTTCTAGTTATAAAAGCAGAAGGTAAACAAGCCCCCTAAGTTTGATTGTGTTAGATATTAAGCACTTTATTATATAATTTTCATTTATAACACGGTTAAATATATACCTTTAAAGAGATGTGTAAACATTGATTAAATCATTCACTTATTTATTCAACAGTTCATTTACTGAGACATACTCAATGGAAATTAAAAACTAAACAAGATACAATTTAGATTGAAAGCTGGCAAAGAGTAGAAGAGAAAGACATAGAAACAAATACATGCTTGGACATTGAAATATACACAAGGTAATGAAGGATACTTAATTTTTTCTTGTCTTTTATTTGTGATACTAGGGATTGAACTCAAGGCCTTTGCACTGAACTACATTCTAATTCCTTTTTAAATTTTATTTTATTTTGAGACAGGGTCTTGCTAAGTCCCTAAGTTGCCCAGGCTGGGCTCAAACTTGTGATCCTTCTACCTGTGTATACCACCATGCCTAGCTGATACTTAATTCTTATGGCTTATGTTGAGAGAAGGTCATGACTGTGTCAAGATTTGGGGGAAAAAAATAGGGATTCTACAGGATGAAGAAATTAAAAAAAAATATGGGGGCCAAGGGAAACAGTTTATAAAAGAAAATGATGAGGATCCTCTTGGATCCTGTAGGTTGTTGATTGTTTTGGTAGCATACATTTCAAAAGAGAAGTGAGAGATTTTAAGCTGGAAAGGTAAATAAGGGGCAGATTTTTGAGAGTCCGTCTTATATAAAAGGCAGGTAGAAAATTAGTTCAGGAGGCAATTATGTTCTGAGCAATGGAATTATTTTAAAAATCACTCCAATATACTTAAGCATTATATAATTGGAACTAAGGACACTAGTCATAGGTTGTTAAAATAGGACAGTTGAGGAAAGTCTGAGTGGTGGCAGTGGAAATGAAGAAATAGATTCAACATATATCTAGGAGAAACAATCAAAGAGACTTGGTTCAAATTAGATGTCGGGAAAAAAAGAATGACTTACAAGATTCTCGCTTGTCTTTGTTCTTTTTGACTCTGGTAGAAGATGACAATAGAAAAACAAAAATTGCAATATGAGAGAGAGGCAAGAGACTGTGTCCCAGGAACAATCAGCAGAGTTTTGACCCCTGACTTTAAAGAGTGAGTGTCTAGTAACTAGTTGAGTCTCATGTCTGACTCTGAGGGGTAGGAATTGAGCTAGGCAATGCACAACACCAAATCACAGGCAAAAATGATAATTGTAAACGTCATTCCATTATAGCGTTGATTCTGTCTCAAAGAACAGGCCTAAAACTATGTAGGTGAAGACAAAAGATAATCATTTGCAATTTCACAAAGTTAAATCTATTCTTACAAGTCACCTCTTTGTATTATGCTGTACTGATTGTATATTCCTTTAAGGAATATGACTGCAAATACCTAATCACTGACTAAGAGGCTCTTGTTAAGATAGTTACTATTTCCTACTTCTAAAACCTTTATTTTGAAATAATTTTAGACTTTTATATGTTGCAACTTAGCAGAGAGAATTTTTGTGTACCATTCCCCCCAAATTTTCTTCAATGATACCATCCTACACAGCCATAGTAAAATGATCAAACCAGGACATTGACATTGCTATGATATTGTTAATTAAGCTACAGATCTTAATTCAAATTTCATTAGTTTTTATATGAATTTATGGAGTTGTTCTTGTCCTTTTGGTGTATAGTCCCATGAGATTTTAATACATATATTGATTCATGTAGCAACAATTGTAATCAAGATACAGAATGTTTCTATCACCCCAAAATTTATGGTCATTCCTAATCCTACACCATCCCCTACAGCCAGGGATCTTTTCTACATCTTGGTAGTTTTGTCTTTTGGAGAATGTTATAGAAATGGAATAATGCAGTACGTAACCTTTTATAAATGTCTTCCTTTGCTCAACATAATGCCTTTGAATTCATCCAAGCTGTTATGGAATCAGTTGTCAACTCTTTTTAATGAAAAGTTAAATCCACTTCCAAAGCTTGTCTCTGGTCTGCAATCACTTTGAGATTTTGGCCACTGCAGTTAGATATGATTAATAAATGGTAATGCTTCTTATGCCTCTTAGATTGAAATCTAACCATAATATATTCATATGCAAAGAGCCATGGAGATCACCTCAAGATAATAGGTGAAGTGTTACCAGATGGACACTTTACACGGAAGCCAAAAGAGCAAGTCTATGGAGCTAATTCAGTTTCTCAGAATGTAGACACCTTTTAGATGGTAACGAGTTAGGATCTGAGACCCCAAGAAATACATGCATGTGTTAGGCCTCGGCCCATATGCATTGAGGCTGGGGTGTCTCTGATACTCCTCCACCTTCCCAAACCGGGCAGACATTTCCCTTCACTGATACAAATAAACACTATCCTGCGAATGTGTAACAAATGTCTCAACTACTGCTGCAAATGTGGGACAAGGTTTCTGGCTGGCAGATGATGTGGCTCTGAGGACTAAATGCAGAAAGCAAGCAGACGTCCACAGGGTGAGAGGCCCCGATGCTCCATTTGCAGGCCTGGCTGTGTAGTTAAATGATAGGGTGTCTGGACTTCCATTCTTGCTACCTTTTAAAACTCTTAAAGCCAGAACTTGAAAGCTTTTATTTTGGATTAGTTATCAAAAATGTGGTATTGATCCAGTTGCACGGTTAACAGCCAGAAGCTGGCAACACATGGGAAACTGCTGGTGAAGAACATTAGAAATGATGGCCACCAAGGGGCTGGGGACTTATCTGAGTGGTTACAGTGCTTGCCTTGCAGGCACAAGGCCCTGAGTTCGATCCACAGCACCAAAAAAAAAAAAAAAAAAAAAAAAAAAAAAAAAAAAAAAAAAAAAAAAAGATGGGTAATGAAATAAATGAGTGAAGATCAGGCTGTTTGGGAACAGCGAGTACTTCCTGGTTTTTTCTTATACATTTTAATCCTACATGGAGGGTCTCCAATTGGAGTTTGATATTAATACTAGGAGAACTGTCCAATGGAGAATGTCAAACCTCTACACTTCCTAATGCAAGAAGAGCCCAGCAACACACAACTTTGTACGACAAGGTGCAAAGATGTAAAGCCTACTCAAATTTGCATTATTTGATAGTATTTTTTACCAAGCATTTATAAAGTAATTATTATCCCTCATCTGTTTTTTAAAAAGCTGCTTTCTCTTTTTTTTTTTTTTTTGTAGTGCCGGGGATCGAACTCAGGCCCTTGTGCTTGAAAGGCAAGCACTCTAATCACTGAGCTAAATCCCCAGCCCTGCTTTCTCTTTTTACCATTGTATATATTCTATCAGAAAAGTGCCAGGCCCACAGTAGGTGCTCAGTATACACCAGACACAGTAGAGGCTTCCTAACTTTTCGAGAGGCAGCCAGGTACGCTTCAGGACATGTAGCACACGTTCCAGCCTGGAGCAGTGATTATTTCCCGCCGTGATGTCCTATTTACCTGTCTGTTTCACTAGCGGAAGGCAACTTGAAGGCAGGCTTGCGTTGTGTTCACTGGTAGATCCCTGCAGTCAATCTCAGCTCTTATCACGTTAGGCAGTTCATAAATATTTGTTCAACTAATCATCGATAGAGAGCACAAACTGTATCCAATGAGTTACTTTCTTCAGCTTTGTCCCTCGTTGTGATAGTCTTTAAAATAACCCATTTACTTAATGTTTGTTAATATATATTTATATTTAGTTTTATTTTCCTGGTTTTACCATATATTGATCATTGAAAAGTGATTTAATGCTTTCTAGATTCACTTTTCTCATTTTAATGAGGCTGATTATCCTCATTCTGCTTGTGAGATTTTTGGGTAGAATGAATAAGATAATACATTTCAAAAGAATGTGTGTGTTTTAAATTTATTTTTAAGGCAAATATGAAGGTTTTATTTATACTTTATTTCAAGCCACTCATTTGGACTATATTTTTTTATTTTGTTGGTAATGTCAGGGGCTGATTAGGAGCAAAATATTACTTTTAAATCATTTTTCTACAGTCTCAAACCATAGCACATCTACCATTTCTAACTAGTCCGTACTGCGGCTTATCAACTGAGGATAGATGTAAGCCATCCTCCAAAACATTTAAATTCTCAGAGTTATCCAAAGTTCTTGGCTGCTTTTGATAAATCAAGTCCTAGATTATAAGCCTAGGTAAGCTTTTTAAATTAGGAAGAGGTGGTTGTTTTTCGTTGTTTTTCAGAGAATCTACTTGCATGCTTCTAGGAGATAGCCACAAATACAAGTTCAGAATTTCTATTCCTTCAGCATATTTGATCACAATAAAAATTTGAAACGATTGATGTTTACCAACTATACCTGCATTGTAGAGAAATTACATGGGCACCAGGAGGCATGAGCACATTTACTTTTGAGTATTTCCGTTGTGCCTAGCCATCTGTAGTAGCTAAAAACATGCAAAGGGACAAAAGCATGAGTACACTGAAATATCAAGATCCATTGAAGGGCAATTTATTTCTGTTTGTGGAAGGGAGCTGTCAAGCCTATGAGAATTGAAAATTTCATTTTCCTGGATTTCTTCAAATTGGTAATATACCTTCACAGTGAAGGAGACTATTTAAAAGGATAAAATGTTTGAAAGTAGTTTGGGACCAGTTTTAATGTGAGCCTGAGGAATCTGGACTTCATTCCAGGAACAGCACAATGTCGCTGAGGTATTGGTCTATGGAAGCACATGATAAAGCTAGTATTTTGGTGAGATTAATGTGGCAACAAAGTCTTCAGCTAATGGGAACTGGAGCCAATGGATCTGTCAGGAGTGATCCATCCAGGTCCTTAAGTAATAATAAAAGTGATCTTGATCTGGATTAGGTGCCCAAAGCGGTATGAATACCTGGCTTATTAGAAGGTATCTGCTGCTAGTTCTGAAACAGAAGTGGAATGCTTTGAATTTATGAAAATATAGGTTACATATTTTCCTATTTGTAATGTCTCAAAACATGTTGCAGTTATTATTTAAAAGTGTGTGTGGGTTTAGTCTTCTACCAACAGTTTTAGGTGTTTCTGGAACTCTTTTGGATTCTTCAGTTCCTTATAGGTGTTCTTTCTTATATTGATGTTTATGTCTGTGCGATCTTGTCTTACAAACACATAATGTTCACCCTTCCAATTTAGATGCTGATTTGTGTGTAAACCTTGCCATCTGTGGTGATTAAAACAAGTCAATTACTCATTTGAATCTGAGTATTTCAAACTTAACCATACAAAAATAATGCTAAAACTTGATAGGAATGTTAGAAAGACGTGCACCTGTAGACTTGATTCACTTTCATCCCATGTGGCCTTTTAATTTTATAATACATTAAAATCTAAGAAAGCTGATAAATAGCGATGGAAGGAATGTAGCATTGCCTTTGGTGTTCGTGGTGTTATAGCTTAGTTATCTGCAGTATGATGTGTGCATTGCCAGCCACCCTAGATGGACATGTTTGTTGTTGAAGGTAATAGCTTGCTTTCAATAATCCACCAAGACAATGATACACCTGTCCGACCCTCGGGTCTCCAGACCACAGCCGCACTCAATACAACATCGTGTGCAGGAATGTGCAAAAATGATTCCTCCCGAAGACTTGAATTAGGAAAAAAAAAAAAAAAGCAAGCTATAGAAGATATAGTGATGCATGTGGTATGGATATTGAATTTGTTCCGAAGAGATCCACAGAAAAAAATTAAAAGTCCAGTGATACTATGAAGAAATGTATGAGCATTAGGGTAGATGTTAGCAAAGATATAGAAATTTTAGTTAATGGCAAGCTAGTAAGCCAGAGATCCTTAAGAGTATGAAATTATAAGACAATGAAACATCGCCTTGCATTTTCATTAGATTTATATTACATGGGTTTATACTGATAATTATATTCATAGGGTGAACGACTTGCCTGGGACCTTCTCAGTTTTAGCATTTAAAACCTCACATCTTAGGAAAACATTTTTTGGTCACCCTAAATCTTAGTATGCTTTCTTAAATGACATAAACATGGGTCTGTGTCTTCCTTTACATCACTCACCTCCATTTTTTTACTCTCATGGAATTCACATCATAATTCATATCTCTTATTTAAGATGTCTGTTGATGGTTGAATGCCTTTCATACAACAGAAACAAGAAATTAATTTTTTTTTTTTTTAATACTGAGGATCAGTTCTAGGGGTGTTCTACCACTGAACTAATTCCCCGGCACTCTGTATATTTTATTTTGAGATAGGATCTTGCTAAATTGCCCAGGTAGGACTTGAACTCTTGATCCTCTTGCCTCAGCATACCTCAATGCTAGTATTATAGCTGCACACTGCCACACCCTGCTAGGAAGCATCTTTTTCTTTTTTTCTTTTTTTAACAGACTTCCAGAACCTATTAAGTTTCCATGGCCTTATGTTAATGTAGAAATTTCTTAACATCATTATACACCTTTTACTAAAATTCACATCTATTTGCACCTGATATTTAATAGCAGATTGTATACGTAGGTTTGAAATGTGTGTGGGGGAAGGGTTACTTGTGGGTTTATTTTGATTACAGCAATGCCTTTATAAAATTTCATATTTTAAAATCTGTTGTTGCAAACATCTTCAAATGTGTTAGAACTACTGAAGTAGATATAGCCAGCAGCTTGTCAGGAAAGCAAACAAAACACTGCTGGGCCAGGAACACAGCTGTTTGTGGAGGGCATTAAAATTTTTTACAGTCCTTTTCATAGGCCGATACCCTTTTATGCACTGATTTATATTTTAATAATGACAAACTCCACTGGCATGACCATTTTGGTTCCTTGGAAATTAGATAAAATCATAATTTAGATGTGGGATAAAAGGTGGAGGGAATTAGCATTTTGCAGCATTAATTAGCTCACTTGCCCTCACTTATTTCTATCAAATGGAGGAAGCTTCCTGCACCAGCAAACAGAGCTGTGAGTGTCCTTCAATTGTGCGATATGACACTGATGTTTCTAATGCATGCAAATTCAATAGCTTTGCCTTGATTTTAAAAGTAGGATTTTTAAAAACACTGGTTTGTTTTAGATCACTATGATAAGCAATGAACAAAGGGAGCGGCTGGGTGTAAAATACAACATTGAAAAGACTTCTATTGAAAGAAATGCCTGAGCTGTAAAAACATTGGTGGAGAATGTATGATTATGTCAGCTTTCTTCCTGTCTGCTACTCTGACTCCTTCCCTAGCATTTCACTGCTTAGCATCTTCATTAAGATTCAAGGTTGCCGAAGAAACCGGTAACCTTAGCAAGCAGACGTTTTATTTTTAAATAATTGTTTGTGTTGTTTTCTAAAGCACACAACTTCAATCTTACTCCGCAAGCCCCTGCCTTGCCTCCCGCCTGCCCGGTGCGGCTCCTGCTTTATTCAGCTCAGCCTGTGCGTTTCCCCACCGTCTCTCCCTACACCGCTCTTTCTCACTTTCCCTTTCCACATGGCTGCTTGGTTTGCAGAAGATGCCTTCTTACAGATGTGTTCCCTCCCCTGACAAACAATTACTCCTGTTCTCCCCAGCGGGAGGCCATTAGGACATCATCACGGGTTCTGCTAAGTCATCTCACGATCACAGTTTTGTGCAATCAGTTCTCATCCGAGGCTCTCTAGGCACATGTCATGCAGGGAAACTAGCAGTCACAAACGGCAGCACCTCCAGGCATATTATTTGTTATTTTGGTCCAAAAGTGTAACAGATAATGGCTAATACGCTAATGTCTGCGGATCGCGTTGGACGCTCTGACTGGCATCATTTGCAGCAAACTTATGGGAGACTGAACGGGTGATAGTGTGCTCGTTGAGAGGGGAAAAAAGGAGGCATTTTCACATTTCCATAGTGATTACGCATAATGGCTTAGAAAAGACCTGACAACAATAGTGATTTTATAAAATGACTCTGTTTTTGGAGACTTTCAGCATTCTGAGCCTGGAAGGAGCAAATGAGCAGATATTAGTCATTTTCATAGAAAACAATTAACCAGTTATATATTTATTTTTATTTTAATCACATAGACCCAGTTTATGTGAACAGACATAGTCAAGACCTATCTACAACACGTTCCTTTTAAATCAATGAAATAGACACATGCTGGAACATTCCTGGCTGGTTTTCTTACGGTTTCTCAGGCCACTCACTCTATTAATTCCTGCTGCTCTAGTAGGTAGCATCTCACTAGGATTTCAGTGAGTTCGTATTCTGTATTTAATAAACTATGAAAAAAGTTGGTGTTGGCATGATGTCACGTTAACACGTGGACTGTTTTTTTTTTATTGTTTTTTTTTTTAATTGATTCTCCATTCTACTTCACGGTTGCACTAAGGTGCAATGTGCCTCTGTGTAAAATCAAACAAAGTGCTAACAAGCTAAGATTCTGCAGAGCCCCAGAAGGCAAATGAGGAAGGGGGGCTGGTCCCCCTTCTGAAATCTCAGCCATTGCTTAATGTCTGGCTCTGGTTTGCACAAGTTCCTTAAATTCACTCCTTCAAACCTCCAAAACAGAATGTCATCAATTTAGTTTCACTGACGTGAAATCTAGTCCATATCTGAATTACAGAAACTCTGGAAGAAACATAGTTTTGTTTTGTTTTGTTTTTTACCCGGGACACATAGGTAATTGAACTAAGCATTGAACATTATGTCTCTGTCTGGCACAACATAGCCGCTCAATAAATACTTATTTAATTGAACTGGATTGAATCCAAGAGTGGTATACAACCTGTACTTTAATGAGTAGGTGAAAATCATTTGTAGTTGGAAAAGCAGAATATCAGCCACAATATCCCAAGGCTCTCCCTAGATTTTAGCCAGCCACTTCCATTTGGAAAAATGCTCTCAAAGACTTGAATTCAGTGTACTTTTTTTTTTTGTGTGTGTGTGTGTGGTGTTATGGAATGAAGCCAGGGCCTTTGCACCAGCTATATCCTCCCCCCGCCTCAATTTTTATCTTTTCTTCCTCCTCCTCTTCCTTTCCCCTCCTTCTCCTTCTTCTTCTCCCCCCCACCCTTTCTCTCGCTCTCGCTCTCTCTGGCACAAGTCTAAGTCACTAAGTTTCCCAGACTAGACTCAAACTTGTGATCTTCCTGTGTCAACCTCCCATAGTTCTTGAATTACAGCCATATTCTGCCACAATCAGGTCATTGTATTCGTTTAAGTAGCCAGATAAACACTTCTGTTTTAGTCATTCTTGCCTATTCCCACCCCCCGCCCCGTCTACTAAGAAGTGATAAGAAATTGTGGGTCTAGATTCTCTCAACTTGGATTTCTGTAATCTATGTGAGGCAAAGAGAATTCAGACTATTTTTATCATCCCCATCTTTTGTTGCTTTTATTGGGTAGATTTACAAAAAAAACAAAGAAAAATAGTGTTCCAAGTGAGTTGGCTAACTGGTCTCAGTGATATAAAAATGTAGGAGCTGTAGTCTGGTCTTCAAGCATCTCATTTCAATTGTTGAAGGATCCAACTTCTAAATCCAGTGACTTTGTGAGAGAAAAGGGGAGAATTCACATTGCTTTCTTTATATGCTTGGAGAGAATGAGGTCTGAAAACATATATGTGTAAAAACTAACCTTATTTACTGTCAATTATTTAATTTAAGAATATGTGTTGTGTTCCTACTATGTTCAAGGTACTCTGTTGGCGGCCACAGGTAAACACAAAACAGGGTATTGAGGATATCTACCTTTATAGAGCCTCAGAATAATGAAGAGTACGAGATAACTGTAGCTCACAACTGCACAAGACACAGCAGTCCTTAAAGTACCTTAGGAGTACAGAGTTATATGGGCCCAACTTTGATCCCCACTCAATATCACTTCACCTCCTTAGATTTAAATCCCTGTATTTAAAAAGTAGTCCTGACACAAAGGTGGGTAGAACAGAATAGAGAGCCTAGGAGTAAACACACACACACACACACACACACACACACACACGTATCTACAACCAACTGATTTTCAACAAAAGTGTTAAGAACATGCAGTGGAGAAAGGGTAGTCTTTTTCAATAAATGATGTTTGGAAAGCTGGATATCCAAAAGCAGAAGAATGAAACTAGTTACATCTCTTCCAAGTTACAAGAATCAGCTCAAAATAGATTAAAGACTTAAATGTAAGCCTGAAACTATAAAACAACTTGGAAGAAAACTAGGACTGGACAGGTGTTTTTTTTTTTTTTTTAATAAAAACCCCCAAAGCACAGGAAACAAGAGCAAAAATAGCCAAATGACTGACATCAAACTGAAAAGCTTCTGCACAGCAAAGAAAACAGTCAATAGAGTGAGGAGATAACCTACAGAATGAAGGAAAAAAAGGAAATAAAGCTTTTGGTAATGGGGTGAGAAAAAAGGTTGGGGGGGAGGGGAAGGGGACAGAAAAAAAGAATTAAGATGTGTTATGTACATGTACAAATTCCTTATGATGAATGTGAGCATTATGTACTGTAAACATGTGCTAATTAGAAACAAAAAGAGATTTGGAGAAAACATTTGCATACTATACATATGACAAGGGGTTTATGTAAGCAGCTCAAACAACTTAATAGCCAAAACAACCCGATTTTAAAGTGGGCAATAGGCATTTCTTAAGTAGGCAGTTCTCAAAAGAAAATATTCATGGCCAGCAGGAACATGAAAAATGCTCAGAGTCACTAGTAATCAGGGAAATGCAAATCAAAATCACAATGACACATCTTGCCCCAGAATGAGCGGCTTTTATCAAAAAGTCTAAAATGTGCAGGTCAGTTTGTGGAGAAAAAGTATCATTTGACACTGTTGGTGGGAAGGTGAATCAGTAGGTCATTATGGAAAGCAGTATAGAAGTATGGGGGTTCCACAAATCGAAAATAGGGCTGCCATGTGTTCCCGCAATCCCACTACTGGTTACGTATCCAAAGGAAATGAAATCAGTATTCTGAAGAGACATCTGTATGTCCATGTTCATTGTAGCACCATTCATAATAACCAAGAAATAGAAACAACCTAAAAGTTCAACAATTGTTGAATGAAGAAAATGTGGTGCACATGAACAACCGAGTACTATTCAGACAAAAGAAGATGAAATCCTGTCATTTGTGATAACGTGGGTTGAAGTACAGATCATAATGTTAAGCGAAGTGATTCAGGCTCAAAAAGATAACTATCACAGTCTCACTTGTGGAATCTAATCAAGTTGCTTTCATAGAAGTTGAGCATGGAATGGTTACCCAAGAGACTGGGCCGAGTACAGGAGAGGAAGGGATGAGGAGATGGTGATCAGTAAGCTACCATTAGAGAGGAGCAAATCTTCTCGTGTGCGCTACTGCACAGTAAGGTAACTACAGGTAACAGTAATGTGCTGTACAATTCAAAATCTTCACAATGAAGAAATAATAAATACTTGAGGTGATGGAGTGTTTAACTGGATTTTAACACAATGTAGTGTATACATATACCAAAACATTACAGGATGGTACAATGTACAGTCTGTTTTATTTGTCAGTGAAAAATAGATTGAAAACATAAAATATAAAATGGATTGCAAGGATAAATTCCAATGCATCAATACTAATAGATATATGTGTGTTAAAGTTTTCCATGCATATATTAAAATAAATATCCTGTCCTATTGTTTGTAAGAAGTGTACACAAACTAATGTGCCATGGAAATATGGAAAATAGTGAAATGAATAAAAACATACCAGCAATATGTGATCTCTAAAAGCCATGCAACAGAATTAAGTATAACTATGAAAAATATTAGGCTCCATTGTGATGACCTCTTTGAAAGATTAAGAGTGCATTACGCATAGAGTATATAGTATAGTTTTGGGAAGATAATTACATGCTCAAAAATGGAATTTTTAAAATAATCTTAATTGAAGCATTCCCCTAGAAAGATGGTAAATGCGATGGGCCTTGAAATATAGATAAATAATTACCGAGTTTACTAGCTGAAGTGGGTAAATGAACATGTGGAGTTGTCATCATTCAATCCTGGCAGATTGTTGGCATGGACCACCCACCTGGGCCAAAGCAAAGGTACTCAGTGCCTAGGAAAGGTAAGCAAGCAGTACGACCTGAGAGAAGACAGGGTTAAGCCTGAATTTACTGCTGGATATTTACAGGATAACGCAAGGGCAATGGTTTATTTTAGGTTTGCGTGATATGCTGATATTCTGAAGAGACTCACATCAGAGAAAGTAAGAAGGGAACATCAACAGGGGAGTATAAAGCAGAGATCACAGGAGAATTGAGGATGGAACTGGATGTTTCAAGAACTGTTTAATCCCAGAAAGATGGGAGAATTCAGTCTGAAATGCCCTGGGAAGTAGGAGCTGATAAAAACCAGAAGACACGTACCAGTTGAGCTGCTTGGTCTGCTCTTTGGTCAGCAGTAGTTCGAATGAGAGATACCACAGCCAAAGAAAATGAACATTAGTCATCTGCCTGGAATAGCTGAAATGCTGTTTGAGGCCAGATTTGAAAGTGTCACCCTCTAATCTTCAGAAGAAACACAATGTATTCTGCAGTTTAGAAGTATAGTACATTCTGCAAGGTTATTACGAGATCAGTGTAAGAGGAAAACGGAACACACGATTGAAATAACCGACCACTTATGGAAAAGTGTGCTCTCTGACTTGGGAGATGAGACTAAAAAGACATAAAGGTAAAGTGCAAAGATCACTGAATGCCACACCAAGGGGGTATGATTAAATCAGAAGTAAAAGAGACGGCTATATGATTGAGAGGGAAATACGCATTATGGAAATGGACTAAAACCAAGAGAAAATGAAAAACTAGAGACAGAAATCAACGAGAAAGGTATTAAAAATGAGGTACTGATTTAAGTCAATTTTAGCAAAGACAAAAGAACAGACATGTGGAAGTAGAACAAGCAGTTCATAGTTAGGAAGAGCAATGTGGGAAGGAAAAAGTCTCTATTTAGTCAGCTAGAGCAATTCCAAGCCAAGCTCGGGAGTCATTGACCTATTGGCCTTTTGACCTAAGAAGAGTTACACAACATCCTTGTGCCTCAGTTTTTAGTTTTAGAAGTTCGTGTATTAATAGTACTCACTCAATAGGATTGTTCAAAGAGTAAACAAACAAATACATGTATGATATTTTGAGAAAGTATTTGTCATATGGTAAGTGCCACAAGCTTTCGAGTTGTTCTGAAGACTTTGGGCTTCTCTCCAGAGATATATGATGTGATGGTCCACTGACTGAGAAAATAACTACAGGAGCAAGTACATGGTTAGGGATAGAGGTTGGAACGAGTTTCAGCAACCAAGTTGTGTTCAAATTCCCTTCTTGGCTATACAAATGTAGATAAATTTGCACATTATGTAGCATGTGAGGCAAAACTGATAAAAGCCAGAGAGAATAAGACAGAACCTTCCGAGGTTATTGTTGTAGACTTTGATGGGGAAAATCATACCACTGTCATAAAGAATGGAGCAAGAGTAATATTTTAAGGCCAAGAAGAGGGAAATTGAAGATACTGTTTTGAGTGGTTTTGTTGTGAGAGAGGCTTAGGTCCTTTGAAAATGATCTGTCTGAGTCAGTGGCTGGGAACCTGACAAGAGTGCAACATTTTGCAATAGCTGTAGGAAAGGAAACAGTCACCTTGTAATGAATAAAAGAAATGTAGAGTCACCTGCCTATGGAATCTTTTAGCAAAATGTCTTTCTTGACTTTGTGTTCCACCTGGTTGATAAGTTTTAAAATTTAGATATTTTATGTCAACCATACTACCCTGAATTTCTCCAGATGAATGCTAGAAACACCACTTGGTCAAGTGTTGAATATGATTTGGGGTTGTCAAAAGTGATGTGTCTGTATGAGGGCTGTAATGGTATGCAGGTGTGCATTCATGTGTATATGGATGTGTATGTTGATTTGTTGACGTACACAGTTGTGGGATGGTATGAAATACTGTCATTCTCAGAGTTTAACTCTGATTTATAGGTATTGTCTAATTGCTATACATATTTTGAGTTAATTTTTGGACTTTCACCCTAATCTGTTACTGGTAGTTTCTTGAGGAATCTTGTCTTGCGATATTATCCATGCTCTTTCTTGGCTTATAATGTAGGAAATAGGGAATAGTGAAATATCTTGGCTATCTTCATGTGTATAGATTAAGGCTCAAAAGATGAATGTGGCATGAATTTATATTGGTCATTTTCTTATCACTGAAACAAAATACTGGAAAGGAGGATAGGCTTATTTTGGCTCATGATTTCTTGAGGGTCCAGTCCATGGTCATCTGGTTCCAAGGCAGAAAGGGTGTGATGGAAGGTCCTGAGAGAGGACAGGTGCTTATCGCAGGGCAGCGAGGAAGACAGAGAAAGAGGTATCAAGCACAAGAATATGCCCTTTCAGGTCATGTTTCCAAGGACCCACCTGTAATCAGCTACCTCCTAACAGCGAGTCAGCTATCAAGTCAACGAAGGACTAATCTACTGATGAATATAGTGCTGCCGTGATCTAATCACATTCCAAACACAGGAGACATTTGGGGGATATTTTAGATCTAAACATAACAGAATTTCATGTCAGGATGCTTAATTACACATAGAGTTACTGGATTTTAGTGTCATTCGTACCCTAAAATGGCCTACAGTATCCTACAGAGTCTGTGCTATTCATTTTGAGGAGTTTTTCATCGACTTTACATACATAATTCCTGAATGCCTGGTGGGTTTGTATGCTTCAGTGTGAGCAGTCCTGAGGCCAGGGGACAACCTGTGAACGTTGGATTATTTTCTTCAGGGAGGGGAGAAAACACAGAAGGCCTTGATTTATAACTAGCATTGTGCCCAGCAACCTGCCAGATCCTTGGGGACCATCGATGGGTTTCGTATGGTTTATTTTAGGAAGTTGTATTGTGCAATGGGAAAATGGAGGGCCAGCTGGTTTAAAAAATACTCTGCTTCAATTTCCCCTGGCCCATCCTACAAAGGGGAAAAAGGAAGTTCACTAAACTCCATGACTAGAATTCCTGTATTTAGCAATAAACTTGGATGTGCTACCAAGATACTGATGTTTAGGGGTATAAAAACGATGAAATAAGAAACTTGGTGCACCATTCTCTCACACCATGATGAATAATACTAATAATCATTTACTGAGTAGTACTTTTGTGCCTGGGTATTTTTTAACCATCACAATAATCCTTCAAATTAGAAACAGTCATTCTCATTTTACAGTTGAGAAACTGGGTCTCCATGATAAATTCCCACTAATCACATCCTTAGTCAGTGATACATCCAACATGAGAATTGATATCTGTCTCATTCTATTGTAGTAGCTTATCTCTCAGTAGGAAATGATGGGAAAATAGTATGTGGACTTCGTTTTAGTCCTGGAGCCCATATATCATTCAGAAAAGATGGTACCTCCTCATTATGCTCCATGACTCTGTGGAGATACCTACATGTGTATATCTGGTGGCTGTAGTGACACCAACATCTACAAAACCATAGCCTTAGTAGATTTGTTTCTGACCATTATCATTATTGTGTGCCTCAACATTTTTAGTTTAAAAGAAGCTATTATAATTTTACTAGAGTAAAATATATTAAAAGATTGTATGTACTCAAATACTTTTACTTAAATTCAGGGGTCATGTTTTCTGCTATTATTGAAGTCACTAGTATACCTAGTGAGTGAGAGGGCTCTTGGGAAATATTAAGACTATCTGGTTTCCTGACCTCACCTCTAACATTTACACCTGTGGATCTTTTGATACATATATTTCTCATCCCAAACTGTGAGACCAGTCATCCACTTGTATAGGTGAAATCTGCATCTATTGGTTTAGTTTAGTAATTCAGTGGTTCAGTAGCCAGTGAAATTTTTTTCTCTGATTTTCTAGTTGAGATCTTCCTCTCACCATGTACTTTGTTCTAAAAACTGGACTGTTTTCTTGTTGATTGTGTGTACACATCTTTCTTGTTATCGACTTAACCTTACAGCTTTTTAGAGATCCTGTTTCTTCCAGACCACCTTGATTTTCTCTGTTTTCCTGGAGGATGAAGTGCAGTCTTCCAGCTCTAAGAGTAGTAACTGGCTCTCAGATACCTGTGGCAGATCTTGTTGATGCTAAAATCCTGCCTATCTGCACCTCCACGCACTCCCTACCAGGCATTTTCCTGATCAGAAGTCCTGCCTAAAGACAAACTATTGTTTCTTTCCTAGGAACGTGTCCTATATTCGTGGATTTTTCTTCATTTCTGGTTTTGATCTGAATTTGGCCATCTAACTTGGTCTGTAATCTAAAAATGAATTTTATTTGAAAGACAGTCTCTCATTTTAAAAGTTTTTGTTCATTAAGATAGTGAATTAATGGGGTTGGGGATTTAGCTCAGTGGCAGAGCGCTTGTCTAGCTCTTAGCTGATCCCCAGCACTCCACCTCCAAAAAGAGATATTGAATTAAGGTTTTCGTTGGAAGGTTGAAGTCATCTAACTGTCTTTCTACAGTACTCTCATTACCCTAGTAGTAGGGAATGCCACGGTTAATATTTCTCTTCCCCACCCCTCTTCTCCAGTGCTGCTGTGTTGGGTATTGAACCCAGGGCCTCGCACACGAGAGTCGAGCACTCTGTCACTGAATGACATCCTCAGCTCTTTCTCCCTTTCTTAGGTGGAACTGGCGAAGAGACGAACATGATTACTTCAGATCCTTTATGCATATATACACACGATAACATCACTATCCATTCACAAGCTCAGAGTGCCTCTATGTGCTTGCCATAGATAAGCCCAAGAAGACCTTCGAAAGTATGCACACTGGACATAGAAGGACACCCACCAATAATCTCTCAGAAATCCATGGAAAAGACATTCATCAACCAAATGACAAACATTTCTTGGGGATTTCCTGTCAAATATATACTGTACTTTGAGTGGGCCATATAGAGAATGGTTCTTTATTGTCAGGGTAATTCAACAAGTGGATGATTTGGTAGTGTGTTAGTCTGTTTGTAGTCCCATTGTTCATAAGACAGAATTAAGAATATATTAGGATTGTCATGATTACAGAAATAAATAATGCAATAAATGTGTTCCACTTGGAAAATTGGCCTTAAAGAAAAGGGTCGCCTTAATTGCCACACCTAGACTTTATGGCTGACATCTAGTGGCCACTCTCAGAATTGCAGCACAGGATGCCAAACCTGTATTGCTGGTGAAGGACACACTGGAGCTCTGAGGCACTCATTGCAGGTGAAAAGCACATTGCCTTCAGCTTCCTCTCACACAGATAGGTCCTACCACATAGACCCTTCCTCCCATTACATTTTCTAAATGTGAGACTAAATAATTGTGCAATTTTCGCTCTACAAGGTTCTCTCATGACTTTCATTTAATCACAAGGGGATGTGAAGAAAAAAGACTTCAGAATTTCTGACTTTATTGAATAGTTTGTATGAAATCATTCTGTTGGAAAGAAGATTTATTTTGACTATGGTTTATTACTTTTTCTTCTTTAAAAAATTAAAATATAATGCTAACCTACCTCATAAGGAAAGGTATTTACCAATAAAAGAGTAAAGATAATTATAATGTAGCTCATTGGCTTGTTTTGGAAATTTACCAAGTTAAATTTCGTGGTGGAGACTGAGGCCTGCACATGCTGTACAAGTGCTCTACCACCGAGCTACATCCCCAGCCCTTGCGTAAAAAATTTTGAACTGTACTTGGAACACAGTAACTACAATTGGTATTTGCTATTTTTTATATTGGGCTTTATGATAGTAAACAATATATAGTTTTAATACATGTACAGTAGCTGTTTTATTACCCTGGAAAATATTATTTACTCCATATATTAAGGTCTATATATTTAGAGAATTCAAATGTTACATTTCATATTCATTTCCAATAAAGATTCAAAGCTGGAAAACCATTAAATATATTTGTATATATTATATGTTATTTATATATAATATATAAAATATATTATATTTATATATGTATATGAGAGGTTAAAAATTTGGTTTAGAAATTTAACAGGTTTTAAAATTCAGGTTGCTCTGTTAGATTATAACATATTTCTATTTATGATGTCATTTGTATTAGTGCATTATATTTATTATTTGCTTATATGTAGTAGTTACTTTTGTAGAGTCAATGGTTTGCAAGAGAGCAGATTTAATACAGGACATTTATAAGTTACAACATTCACACACAGGCCCAAAGCAGGAAGAGTGCAGGACATCTACGGATGCACAGGAGACCTGAAAGACCCACTCAAGGGCTAGGAGCCCACAGCGCTGTCCCTTCATGTCTGTGTCTGCGTGAAAAGGCTGAGGAAGTCTGTACTGGGGTCAGGAAACGATGCTCAGAGCAGAGATAAAGACCAGTGCTCCCCTGAAGCAAACAGCAGCCATCCTCGATGACAGCAAGGCCCGGAGCTCCCTCTGCGAGGAGACAGCTGAGTTCCCTTCGGGAGAACCAGCCGCAGCAGAGCTTCTCCTGGGAAACAGCCGGCCCCATCTTCTGCTCCCGTTCTCCTTTATGCTGTGTCGGCAACAATCCTCTACGCCCAGAACAGCACCACCTCAGTCCAGCTGGGTGTTCCTCCTCAAGTTGACCAGTCAATCCACTACATTGCATCAAATTATTTTAATTAATTCCTCTTTAATATTAAATTAGTGATTAAAAAGATAAATTAGAAAATTTGTTGAAAGCAGGAGACAAACAAAGTGAGAGAAAAAGTTGGTAGAGCTATTGAAAATGCTTTTTCCTCCCTCCTCCTTTAGACTGGGTCGTAATGTGCCAGCAGACGGTACCAGCTGATTGAGGGAAGGCGTCCCTGGAGGAGGATGTGCTGGTTTGCGTCCTGAGGACAGAGGAGGCGGAAAGTTCAGTTTAGGGAACATCCAGGACTGAAGGTGGGAGCCTGGCCCTGTAAGAAGAGAAGGAGCGTGTTACAAAGTTAACAGATCTGCGGATAAGATCCGGAGGAGAGAGTCTTTGCTAAAGGGCTGCAAGCACCCCGTTCTCTCCAGAGATGTGGGTAGCTCTGCATCACTGAACTGGGACATGGTTCGTGGGTGCCTCTGTCTGATCAGTATTGGCGTGTAAATGCACACATTGTAAACGCACAGACAACTGCATTTCCATATTTACTAAGAACCCAGCAGAGAGCTGGCCAGTGAGGGCGTGTACAGGTGTGTGCAGGAGGTGGCAGAGGGGCGGCACTAACCAAACAGGAGCTTCCTGAGGTGAGGAGCACCCCAAGGCCTCGGGGCAGAAAACTGCATGGAAGACTGAAACGCCAGCCCAACAAATTTCCATAAGGTAAAAATCAATAAATAATATGAACTTCTACAAGAAGGGTCAAGGAAGAGGTATATTTATTCTTATCTTCCTTTGAATCTATTTTTTTCATTTCTATTCATCATATTTCCACACACAATTGAGCAAAACAATCTGCATGAGAAATAGCTAGACAATTCCCAACTCGTACTGTTTTTCTTTCACTTTGTCCTCATCTAGATCTCTCCGAATCTCATGTCAAGAATATATATTGTGTATATTTTCTTTATAAAATATATTTTCGTAACACTCTACCACTTACTTCTGCAATATTGACAGCAGATAATCAGGAACGCCAGTGAGGCTCCTGGAATCCTGTGAGGTGTATCCATTGCCTTTGACACACATGTCTGCACTGTATGTGACTTGTCACGATGGGAGGAAGGAGGGGAAGTCACGTGCTAAAGACCCTTTTGGGGGACAGTCTCAGCGTGAATGTCCTGCTAAGCATGCAGCTCTGGAGAAGTTAGATCGCAGGTGTGCTGTCAGGTCGGCATCCGTGCGCTGGCAGGTGGGACTTCTCCAGAGCGGAGAAGTGGCAGTTTGTTCTTCCAAGAGGCAGAAGCAGGGGTGCCTTGTTCTCTTCCTTTGGACGCGATACCTCCTATTTCTAAATTACAAAACTCAAAGGATCAGCGCTCGGGATCACATCCTATTAAAAAGCTTTTGCACAGCAAAAGAAATCACCAAATGAGTGGCGCAAAAACCCACAGAGTGGGAAAAAATTTTTATCAGCCATTCCTCAGACAAAGGTCTAACATCTAGAACATATAAAGAACTCAAAAATAACAGACCCCCCCAAATTTAAAGACCCAATCCAAAAATGGGCAACTGAAATGAATAGACACCTCTCAGATGAAGAAATACAAATGGCAAACAAATATATGAAAAAGTGTTCAACATCCCTGGTCATTCGAGAGATGCAAATTAAAACAATGCTAAGATTTCATCTCACTCCAGAAAGAGTGTCTATCATCAAGAAATCAATCAATGACAAATGCTGGCAGGGCTGTGGGGAAAAAGGAACTCTTCCCCACTGTTGGTGGGAATGTGGGCTGGTCCAACGATTGTGGAAATCAGTGTGGAGATTCGTCAAAAAACTACAACTAGAGGTTCCATTTGACCCAGCTATTCCTCTGCTTGGTATCTTCCCAGAAGAATCAAAATCATCATACCACAGCAATATATGCACAACCATGTTCATAGCAGCACAATTTTTAATAGCTAATCTTGGAAAGAATCCAAATGCCCAACAACTAATGAATGGCTAAAAGATGTGGTTTTTCTATACAATGGAGTATTACTCTGCAGTAAAAAAGGATAAACTTGAGTTATTTATAGGTAAATGGATGTACCTTGAGAACAAACTCTTAAGTGAAATAAATCAGACACATGAGTACATATTGAATTGTTTCTCTGATATGAGAAACCATCAGTGTAAATAAGGACAAAAAAGTATAATAGATACTAAGTCAAAGAAAGATAATATTCAATAGGGAGGAGAATTAGAAAGGCAGGAGGGGGAAAAGAAGGAAAGGAAAAAGAAAAGAAAGGGGAAAAGGGGTAAAGTGTAAATAAAGCTACTGTAAATAGGGAAGCGAGGGGGTGGAAGGGAGGGGTGGGGAAGAAGGTGGGGAAACAAGATATATCATGTACAGGTATAGATTAACTATGATGAATGTGATCACTACGTACGTAATGTACCAATACATGTTCTTGGTAAATAAAATATTTTAAAAAATACAAAACTATCAATAATAATAATCATAAATAGAATATTAGGGTTTAACAATCTCTGATATTTACAAATTTGTCTTCTTCAGTCTAAGAAGAAAATTTCATGATCATTTGACCATATTGTAGAAAAATACAACAAAATCACAGGTATGGATTTGCTACAGTAGTTAATAAAGGATGTTTACTTTAAAAAAGAAAAAAAAATCCTTACTGTCATTACTTCTCATTAGATAGAGAAAGGCAGAGTATTCTATGAGAATAGCACTATGCAAATAATATCCTCACCTGTTCCACTAGACAGGTCATATGCTTTAATTCCTATTTTAAAAGATCTGTTAAACTGTGCAACTTATTAGTTTGTTTTAGATAATGAGAAAAGTAGACTGGAAAACCTGTACTTTCTATGTAAGACCAAACTAGCTGTGTCAGAGGAAAGACTTTGGGTCTTTTGTAAATTCTGCACATTCTTGAGTTACTAACAGGTTCCTTGCTGTGTGTTCTTGCACTCTTCATAGACGCTACATCACATGCGGAAGGGGGGTGGGGTGGTATCTACAGGAAGAAAAGGCAATGTGTATTTTGTTAAACAAATCAGCAGTCAAAATGATACTTTCCCTTTGATGCTAACAGATTCTGCTACACTTGTATAATGATTAGCCTATAAAGATATTTTGTAACACAGTCCACCCCTCATTTCCCTTTCTTTGAAACCCACTGTCAAATACATTTATCTTCATGCATTCAGACCTTCTACAAATGCATGTCTTTCTGTGATTACCTTTAAGAGCACAACCTTAATTCAGGCTTCTATATTCTTTCTGGTTTACAGTGGTATGAAATTTAGGCAGATTCATTTGTTGAAATCAATCTGGGGAAAAGCCCACTGGTCTATAATTTAAGATTATTTGACTGCTCACTGGCAAACGATTACACAGCATAATCATTTACTGAGCCTCAATCTGCATTTTCCGAAATTCTTTTCTGTACTCTACAGTAGATGAGAGGAAAGAGGAAAAATAGCAGCAAGCGCCAGAATATTGAGGCATTCCGCAACCCTTCTGTTGCATGTATCAGTTGAGATGACTTTAAGAAGACTGAAAAAAGGCTGACTTCCAGAATTGTATAAGATACTGCATATTCGTGTGTAGACACATATGTATTTGTGCATTCACACAAAAATACACATGCACACATATACATGGTTCTTGTAATGAACTCATCAGGAAGCTCTTCCTTAATTTAGGCTGAAGCTTGTAAAGAAGTCCGTTGTTTTTTCTTTCTCCTGACATTATTACATCAAAACAGAATCCAGGCATTAGACAGTATTTATTAGCTTGTAAGGCCACAGATAATGATCCCATTCAATCAGAACACATGAATAATTCAATAGTCTCAACTTCACATAATTTCTGGCTTTACTTTTAAAACCAGTAAAAGAACCATTTACATCATTTGCTGATTTTTGGTGACAATGGATAAAAGATAAAGGTTTATACCTCCACCCAGAAAGACTCTTGGCTCTTTCCTTTCCAACCAGTCAAAGACAGAGCTGCGTGAACATGTAGATGTGTGTAAATGCAATAGAGCTTGGAAGACCAGGGATGCACAGCCGCTGCCTCTGTGAATTACTTCTACACACGTTTGTTGAGGGTGCTTTAATCACATCAGCATTATTTTACACACTACCACTGGGGAACAGTCATGGTTCCTGCAAGACTATTGAAACTATAATTTCAGGGTCATTTCTGCAATGACAATGTGCAATATGAAAAGTACATTTGAAAGAGGATGAACTATTCTAAGCACCAAGAAGTTGAAATAATTTAATCTCATGACAGAAAATGTGGCTGTTTCTCATTTTCTAATGTAAGCAATGGGAGGCAGTGGAAGAGGACACCCTCTTCCCTCTCCATCAGCCCTGCCCTGCGAGACTTTCTACAGTGTTGATACTTACACAGTCCAACATGGAAGCCCTGACCATATGAAACTATTGATCAGTTTCTACAGATCATCTACTTTTAATTCAGTTAATCAGCCACGTGTGGCTAGCAGCTCCCTTTTGGGCATCACATACTTTAAGACCGTAAAGAGAATAGCTATTATATTACAAATACCAAGAGGTAGATACTTATTACTAAAATACTTTCACCCCTTTTTAACCTTCCTGTTCTATGGATACTTTTATTTTTTAATTGCAGGTTATCTAGAAATTTGTGACTAATGTATTATGTATATTATTTTGCCAATTCATTTGACAAAATCAGATTGAAGTAGTATTCCAGTTGCTATTTTTGCTGAGATATACTACAGTGAATGGTGTGTGACATGACTGGAATGTATCATAGAGAAACAACAGTTAAAAATAGACGAAATACAGGTTTGATTTATATCACAATGGCTGAAAAAATTGGCAAAATTGTTTCATTAATTTAAAGGACGTTCTCAAGAAAGTCTATTGGGAAATATTTCCTTTAAAATCTCTGGCCTTCTATAAGTGGAATAGCTTTCCAAAACATATTAAATGGCTATGGCTCAGGAATTATTGAAATTCAATGGCTATTCTTGTCATTTTTATATGCTTATGGTGGCTTTTTCTTCTTCTGCACCTGGAATATTCCGAAGAAGAGGAATCAATAATATAAAAGTTAAATGGGAGGTATCAGGGATGTGAATCTGTAGATCTCTGAGGCTGATTTAAAGTTTACAAACCAGCGCTCTATGCTTTGTTTCAGTCAATTGTCCATTATTTAGATTGATACAAATGCATTTAACTTCAAAATTCAGTAGGAGTGTGGGCTTCATGCATTCATTTGGCCATTAATTAAGGGCCACTTAGAGAGATTTTAAGCTCTTAAACTGGATTAGGGATAGTGACCAAAAAGACAAAGTGAATTTTTAAGTGTGTCTTACAAAATAGAGGACGAACTTTGAAAATGAACTTTCTAAGACAGACATCACTGATTTCTCTTCATGAAGCCCTTAACATGGGGTTCTCACAAATGCAACTGAGAAGAATCATCAGCTGAACTTTGGTACTACCCGTAGAAGAGCTGAAGTAGGAACTGTTGTGGCAACAATTACTTGGAAAATTTCAGGAGCAAAATTCCAGGAGCAAAATTCAGCAGTACTTTATGATTTGTTAAGCTTTTGAGCAGAAGTTGGCTTTCCATATAAGATGGCTAAATTAGAAAGAGCATCATTGCTATTCTCAAGGGGCACCTACAAAGCTTTTTATAAGTGTACATTCATGGATTTTGGATTTGGATAATTTGAATGTTACTAGATGGAATCACAATACTTGTGTCTATTTTCTTCCATCACTGTTGTTTTGTTAAAAAGTGCCTTCTTCTGAGTTTCAATATGGGATACATTATTATAACTCACAACACCTTGCAGACTATGTGTCCTTATTTTATAAGTGAGGAAAAGGGGCTCAAAAAAGTTAATAAATATCTTTATGATTTCATGTACAGAACTAATAGGGGAAAATATTCTTTTATGGTTACACAGTAGTAGTGGGTGCTATAAATAAAAGTTAACATAGAGCCATTCAGATCCAAAATCCTTATTTATCTGCAGTATCATGTGACTTTTCTAATATTTAGTATAAAAGTATAAAAGTACATTCATTGATTATGTATATATATTTTCCAGGTCACATTCACATACATATATATTCTACATGTATTCTAGGATATATATGTATTTTTTTTCTAAGTCACCTTTTGGGGGAAGATATTTGTCCAGGGCTAAGATTTTTGTAATTTTATATATAGAATCACATGATACACTATTGCTACTCATTTGAGAAACACAGAAGAATGTTCCCAAGGTTAGGCACAAATATATTTTTCTGTCAACATTTGTTTCTTGGTCGTTTTATGTTCTTCTGCTTCAATGCTGATTATTCTGATTTAGCTCAGACACTCTCTCAAGATTTGCTTGAAGCCAGACATGGTGGTGCACACCTGTAATCCCAGCACTCCGGAAGTTGAGGCTTGCCATGAGTTCAAGGCCAGCATGGACCACATAGTGAGTTCAAGTCCAGTCTGAACTACAAAGTGAGAACCTGTCAAAAAAAAAATAGCATTTCTATGGATTCCTCTAAGTAAAGGGAGAAAATTTGTGTGGTGGACTAATTATGGTCAATTTGAACAGGAATGCCCAGCTGGACTGAGTTGGTGTGGCATTGGGTGTAGAAGATCCACCTGAAGATTGTTGCTAACACAACATAAAGGAGAACGGGAGCAGAACATAGGGACTGGCTGTTTCCCAGGAGAAGCTCTGTTGTGGCTGGTTCTCCTGAAGGGAACTTGGCTGCTGTCATCGCAGAAGGAGCTCGGGGCCTTGGTGTCCTCAAGGATGGCTGCTGTTTGCTTCAGGGGAGCTCTGGTCTTCATCGCTGCTGCAAGCATCATATCCTGGCTCCAGTACAGATTCTTCAGCCTTTTAATGCAGACATGGATGTACATGGGACATTGCAGTGGGCTCCTGGCCTTCAACTGGATCTTTCAGGTCTCCAGTGCATGATAGATGTTCTGCACCCTTCCTGCATTTGCCTTGTGTGTGTGTGTGTGTGTGTGAATGCTGTAACTTGTGTTTGTCCTGTATTAAATCTGCTGTCTTTGACACCACTGACCCCCCAAAAGTAACTATGACATTTATATCTACTATGTACACATTATCTGTCATCCACCTATCTTTATACATCTTTACATTATTTTACAGGGTAACTACCTTAAATGCAGGTGTGTCTAATGTTTGCCAGGGAATACAATGTGATACTGACTTCCTTATGAAGGAATAGTTGCTATAATAATTTCCTAAGTTTGCCATAACAAATTGCCAAAAAGATAGTGACTCAAAATGATAGAAATACCTTCTCTCATTGTTTTGGAAGTCACAAATCTCAAATTAAGTTGGCAACAGAGGGCTGGGGCTGTAGCCCAGTGTTAGAGTGCTTGCCTGACATGCACAAAGCCCTGGGACCCGTCCTAAAAGAAAGAAAGAAAGAAAGAAAGAAAGAAAGAAAGAAAGAAAGAAAGAAAGAAAAGGAAGGAGGGAGGGAGGGAGAGGAAAAGAAGGAAAAAAAAAGGAAGGAAGGAAAGACAGGGAAGATGTCAGCAAAAGTTACTCTTCCAAATCTCTAGGGAAGAATTGTTCCTAGTCTCGTCCTACTCCTGCTGGAATCCTGTGGGGGCGTCACTCGAATCTCTTCTGGTATTTTCACATGTCTTTCCTGCTATGTGACTCTATCTTCTTCCCTTCTGTCTCAGTCTGTTAAGTACATATTAAGTACACTTGACATTGGATTTAGGGCCCATCCAACTAATCTAAAATGATCTCCAGATCCTTAACTTTATCACATCTACAAATATCTTCTTTTGCAAGTGCGGTCAAATAGAGTTGCCAGGGGTTTAGATGTGGAAACTTTTCCGGAAGGCCACCATTCAGTTCACTAATCGGTGAGGACTTCAGTTGAAGTTTGACAAGTATGTTCTTTGCTTCCTTCTTTCCTGCCATTTTCAAGGCATTTAATCAAGAAAGCCATCTGTACCTACACCAACCCTCCCTGAATCATCTATAACCAATAATAATGACACATTTTTAAGTAGTCTGTTTTTTGTTTTTCTTCTGTTCTATGTTCGATTCTCTTTGGAAAAGGGAAATTAGTTTATTCATACATGTTGCCCTAGCACAGAATAAAATGTGCAGAAGTTACTTGGTAAATTTTTAATGACAGTTTTCAAGCGCATACTTCCCTGTTCACTCTTTAAATCTAACAGGCTGTGAAGCTACATTATATCCTTCAAAAGACATTTGAGCCAAGATCAGAACTTCGGAAGAGCCCCTCTAGTGAACTGTATTTGCTTTCTATTGAACATAGCTACCACAAACTTAGTTCCTGGAAACAACACCCTTCTTGCCTTGCCTTTGGGGCATGTCCTAGCTAGGGTCCCTTTCTCGGGGCTCATGAAGCTGCAGTCAAGGTGTCAGCGAGGGCTAAGGCTCAGCAGAGATCCAACAGGAAAAAGACTGTGCTTTCAAGTTCCTTCTGGTTCTAGGCAGAATTCGTCTTCTCACAGCCTTAGAATTCATGGTAGCTTGGTTCTTCAAAGTCAGAAAGGAAGACAGAAATTCCACCACAAAATTGCTAGCAAGGAGGCTCATATGATACAAGGTGATCACAGGAATGTTATCTGTGACCTTGGCCATAAGACATAACCACAGCAGTGACATTTCATCATCTTTGACATACTTTATTATTTAGAAGCAAGAGATAAAGAGGTAGTACAAGGGGCAAACACTGTGAGGTAGGGATTATTGTGGCCAATTTAGAGTCTATCCCCCACAGCAACAATAAGAGGGTTCAAGAATTTGGTGTTTTATATTTGCGGAGGATAATTTTTTTTTTTTAAAGACAGGATCTCATTGTGTAGCTCAGGCTACACTCTCTATGAAGTCCAGTCTGGTCTCAAATTCATGATCCTCCTGCCTCAGCCTCCTGAGTGCTGGAATTATGGGATCATGCTTTATTTTTCATTTGTATGTGTTTTTATTGAATACCCAAGATTAGATAACAATAATAGTAATAACAAGCCATATGCATCAAGAAGAAAAATTAGAATGTGCTAAAGCATACAAATATACTTCTCCTGATACAATTCTCTGTAATAAAAATCATATAACTCTGTGGAGTGGTGTTCTATGAACATACGCATATCCGTTAGTTGGTCTGTTATGTTAAAGCCATCAGTAAGCAGGTAATTCATCACACTAGAAGGACAGTATTTTACCTTATAAATTACCATAATAGTACACTGCACCTGATCATTATTAGTTGCAATGCTGACTGATTGATCACAACATTAAACTGTTCTGAATCTGAAGAGTCTAGAACTGCATTTTCTTAGTGTTCTAAAATACAGTGAAACCAAGATGTTTGATGGTAATAATTAGAAATTAGGGGTTACTGTATTTTCTGGGTCAGAATTTGTGATCACCTAGAAGGTAGATTAAATTTCTTACTTTTTTTTTCTGTCAGTTCATTTTACCATATGAAGGTGGCTTTTAAGCTAACCTGAGTCATGATATCTACCCTGCAGGTGACATTTGGTGGTGTCTGCAGACATTTTGTTGTCACAACTAGGAAGTTGCTACTGAAATCTAGTGGGCAGAGTCCAGGAATGCTGCCGAATGTCCTACAGTGCATAAGGCAGCTTTGCTCTCCCAACAATGATTTTGGCATAACATTTGCAAACATTAAGAATCCAGGATTTAGAGGTAGGAGATGACAATGGTTTGGACCTTTCAGAACACGAGAAGGTGGGTTGTCTGCAACAGGTAGAGAAAAACATCCAGGCAGAAAGGACAGCAAGAGCAATAGCGCCCAGCCAAGTGAGACTGACAGGATTACAGAAAGGGATCGCTCAAGGAGTCTGAAATGACACCTTGAAGGTCTTTTCTAATACTTGGAAGGCCCAAGGCAAAAATGTGAGCTGAAACTTACTGCTGCACATGATAATACTTTAAAGTTGCTAAGTCAAGCTAACAAATTGTTAATTAAAATGTTTTGTTATCTTACCTTCAACTTCATGATGACAAAATTAAAAGTATACGAGGTCGTGATTTTTGTAGGCCTGAAACGTCACAGCATACAGACAGCTGACTCCATCATCACCGCACATATTGGGAGGATTTGTTAGTGGGCCTTTGGAATTCAGGTGAATAATAAAGACATATGTGATTCACAAGTTATTAATATTTTTTAAATTTTATTAAATTTTATTTTTTAGCAAGAACATGTATTGGTACATTGTATAGATAATGATCATAATCAACATGGTTATTTTGTACCTGTACATGATACATCTTGGTTTTCCCCCCTCTTCCCCCCTTCCCCTCCCCTCCCTTCCAGTCACCCACTCCTCCCTATTTGCGACAAGTTTATTTACATTTTTCCATTTTTTTCCCTTTCATTTACTTTCCTTTTAACCTTCCTTCTTTATCCCCCTGTTCCCTATCTAGTTCTCCTCTCTTTTGAATACTATCTTTTTTTATATATAATATCTATTATACTCCTTTGTCCTTATTTACACTTATTCCTCAGAAAACTACAACTAGAGGTTCCATTTGACCCAGCTATTCCTCTGCTGGGTATCTTCCCAGAAGAATTAAAATCATCACACCACAGTGATATACACAAAACCATGTTCATAGCAGCACAATTTGTAATAGCTAAGTCTTGGAAGCAACCTAAATGCCCAACAACTAATGAACGGCTAAAGAAGATGTGGTTGGTACTGGCAAAAAGACAGACCTGAGGATCAATGGAATAGATTGGAAGATACAGAAACAACTCCAAATGCACTCAAATACCTCATCTTCGACAAAGGAGCCAAACATCCTCACTGGAAGAAAGATAGCCTCTTTAA
>PVJO010012537.1:0-55006 GCA_004026905.1 Hystrix cristata | reverse complement strand
TTGCTACTTTCCAAAGCTGCTCTGGAAGTCGTCTTTTGTGAGTGTCTTTAGTTGCACTGCTATGGCTGCTTGGATGTCCCAAATCAGTTCAAAACCTTTACTTTTCATGGTCGTTCTGACTCTGGGAAAGAGCCAGAAGTCCCACAGTGCCAGATCTGGTGAATAAGGTGGGTGAGGACATACCATAAGGTTTTTACGAGTCTGCCTTTCTGTTACATCTCACAGACACACACGAGGACTTCCAGAGCTGCTTCCGAAAGTGGTGCTTTTGACAGGATAAGTGTGGTTAGGGAAGGGGACTATTTGGGGAGGGGGGGTGATGGCAACATGTATTATACTGTAATTAGGTTTTGTTTTGTTTTGTTTGGTTTTTGGCACTGAGGCTCGAACTCAGGGCCTTGTGCTTGCTAGGCAAACACTCTAACCGGGTTAAATCCTCAGCCCTGTAATTAGTTTTTAAAATTTGAACATTCACTGTATATTTTAATCACATGCTTACTCACACCTTGAGCCAGGGGAGATGGTTCACCAAAACAGGGAGCAGACAGCCAGTCTTTAGTGTGGTTGTTGTTCAAAGTCTTTTGGAATGTGTTAAATATTATGCTCGGATTTTAAAATCAATCTATTCTTTTAAAAAAAAAATGCTTGCTATGAGCTTTTTTAAAAAGGTGAGCTTCTTTCCCAGTACAAAGAGACAAATCCATCTGTAACCTGAGTAGCATTCTCCTCAGGAATCAATTCCCACCTCACACACACAAACACACACACACACACACACACACACACACACACACACACACACAAAGTTTAAATTCATTTTTAAAGTTTAAAAAAAGCCTAGAATTTTAAAAGAGCCCCCTTTCAAGGGTTTTTAAACATGCTCAGCCATTGCAGATCAAATGACCTTCCAAGATTCACAACAGCACAGAAGTGTTGGAAGCCTTGGGCACAAGATTCACAGACAGTGGGTCCTGCTCCTGCTGCCCACACAGCTGACTGCAACCGGCCAGGGACACCAGGACCACCAGTATGCTGTTTCTAACTGGTATCTACTGTTGCTGAGGGAAATAGAGAGGAGCTGATTTCTATGGACATTTTTTTTTCATTTTGTTTTGAGTCAGGGTCTTGCTGCTGGGCTCAAACAATCCTCCTGCCTCAGCCTTCCCAGTAACATGGGACCAGACCTGACAATAGCAAATTTTAAAAGAGATACCTTTATTATAATCTGAAATAGTAAAAGGACTATATGTGCTCATTGTAAATAAATTAGACCTTTTCAAAAAGAATATTTAAACAATAGAAATTGTCTAAAACTTCAACTCGCTGAGAAATGCATTGCTAACAATACCCAGATTTTCTTCTCTGCATCTGTACACACACAATCAGATACAGCCAGTCCTCTGTATCCTTGAGTTCCACACCCACGGATTTAACGAATCATAGATCAGAAATATTGTTTCTTAAATTGCATTTCTACTGAACATGGGCACACTTTTTTCTTGTCATTATCCTACAAACAATAGTATATAATAATTAACAGTATGCACAGCATTTACATCATATTGAATATTACAAGTAATCTAGAGATGAATTTGGAGTGTAAGGAGAGTATGCATAATTTATAGGAAATGCTGCACGTTTTATATTACTGACTCAACCAGGTGAAGATTTTGGCTTAGTTGGGGTCCTGGAGCCGTCCTTGGCGGTACTGAGTAACAACTGTAAGAAACAGATCAGAATTGAACCACATGGGTTGCCTCATCACCCGCCTTATTTGTTTAATACTACAAGGTGGAACATTCTTGTAAGATTCATTATATGGTTATTGAGAGTTGGTTCAAATGCCTGTGTTCTGATAAAGGTCTCACCTTCCCAGTGCTCATCTGTTCTTCCGAGGTCTGGCTAACCTTGCAGGAAGAGTTTTACTGTCAACAAAGAATTTACTTTGATATGCATTCTGGCCTCCCCATCCTAGCCAGACCCGGGGTGAATGCCTGAGGTAAAGTCATGCATGCTCATTTCTTGAAGGGGAGCATTCCTTTGTCAGAGCAGAGATAACTACGGGTGCAGCACCCAGGTGCGCTCTCTCTCGCTCTCTCCATCACTCTCTCTTCTTCTTTCCCTCTCTCACGCCTGCCAAGGTTGCTGATGCTTTGCTCATGTATCTGATGTTGTTCACTTGTGTAGCTGATGTTTTCGCTCAAGTAGCTGATGATGTTTGCGCTCATGTAGCTGATGTTTCTTGCTCACATAGCTGATGATACTTTTCTGTCTGCACTGGTGGGGGATGCTGCTGCCGGCGCCTCCATGATGGCTGTTTTCTTCTCGCGTCCCATGTGGTGCCGCTTCTCTAGCAAAAGTTAAGATCTCAGCCTGAACTACTCCTGTGCTGCGGATTGCCAGTGACAGAAACGATGGACTGGTGGTATGATTTTCCTGGAGTTTGTTTCTCTTTTCTCTTACTTTCTTTATTGTTATTTAAAAAACTTAATTAGTATTTGTGAGGGGTATCTTGTCTCCTTCCCTGCAAATCAAGCCCTGAAACGGTAAGTCAGTGCAGGGCAACAGCAAGCATTTACTCCCTTGCTGTTATAGCTCTCTGTGCCAGAATCATCATTTAACCTGGGATTTCACTGTACCTATCCCATGATTAACTCCTTATAAAGGAACATTTTGTTTTGCCCTCAATATTTTAATATAAATTGTACGTCTATGATCATCCTTGGACATACATCTACAGGCTCTCAACTCATTTACGCTGAAATCACTTCTAAAGGTGAAATCACCATGCTGAAGGTTATCAGATGGCAAGTATTTGGCTGTGCATTACAGTTCAGGAAGATGGGTTCAAAGCACACTCCTACCCACAGGGCCTGAGAAGGTATCACCTTGGACTGCACCCCACCAGCATTGGGTATTTTTCTTTTAAGATATGCGAGTCTATTTATTATTTTATATCTTTTTATGATTAGTGAAATATCTCAGATCATTGCAAAATTTCAAACATTATCTATGTATATAAAGTGAAACTCTCTCCCCACACCTTCCTTTTATATCCCCACACCGACAGATAATCTGATAGTATTTTTTTCAAATTTTTTGTCAAGGCTTATACAAAAATAATATTTCTTTGTTTCCTACAAAAATAATAGAGTATTTATATTGATTGCAAACGTATACTTTTCTTTATGTGCTTCTGAGTAGACCGTGACTTTTTGCCAAATCAATTATAAACAGGTTGTGGTTTTTGACAGCTGCGGAGCCCCAGCAGAATGGACGTGGATTATAATTCACTGCACCGGCCCTCATGGCTGAGCATTTTGATTGTTTTCAATATCTGAATGAATGCTCTTGCTCACGTCTCCTTGCATGTATATAGAACCTTCCCAAGGTCATTTCTAGAAATGACTGAAGGGTTTGCAGGAAGGTTTGCACCCTCGCCAAACGGTTGGCAGCTCTTGAATGTTGATAGCTATTGTTGAATTACCCTTCGAAGTGAGCACCGTGCAGTCAGCCCTGGGTATCTGCAGGTGCCAGAAACCCAGGATCAGAAACATTTAGGGGGGAAATTGCATCAATATGGGACACATTATAGACATTTTTCTAGGCATTATTCCCTAAACAAAATAACAACTACTTCAATACAGCATTTAAATTGTGTTAGATATTATAAGACATCTAAAGGTTATTTAAAGTCTATGGGAGGGGGGCTGGGGATTTAGCTCAGTGATTAGAGCGCTTGCCTTGCAAGCACAAGGCCCTGAGTTCGATCCCCGGCACCACCAAAAAAAAAAAAAAGTCTATGGGAGAATGAGCCTACCTAGGTTATATGTGACTAGGACGTGTTTAAGGGATGTATGGTCCTTGAATTTTTTTTTTTTTTTTTTTGTGCTGGGGATCGAACTCAGGGCCTTGTGCTTGCTAAGCAAGCACTCTAACCACTGGGCTAAATCCTCAGCCTGGTCCTTGGATTTTGTATCTGCTGGAGTTCAGGGAACTGACACCCGTGGATACAAGGGCATAAGTGTAAATGAAAGTACCTTTTTGGTAAGGATGTTCAAGTGGGACCTCAGTGTTCACTTGGCACACACTGTAGATGTATTTTCTGTGAAGTGGTGAGAACCCGCCTGGCAGTCTGCGCAGATTCTTCAGACGTCTTCACTCCCTCAGAGGAACTTGCTATCTGCTCTCTCCTCTGACCCAGTCCGTCCAGGTACACATTTGCAAGATTATGTTTGACACCTTCGGCGATATTTACACTTTGTTCATAAGCTCCGATCTGTGTCAAATGGCCCATGCTCTGCCCAAATCAACTCATCACAGATCGGCAGATTATAACTCACTCTTATACAATAAATCAGAATTCCTGATTTTCCACCTCTGTGAAGAGGAACACAAATCTGTCTGTCACAGCCCACCATGAAAAGACAATTTGAAGGTCATCATCTGCCATTCTTGAAAGATGCTAAGCCTCTGCTTTCTGGTATGGCGCTGGGAGACATGTGTAGCTGCCAAGCTCCTGAAATGGGGCCGTCTCCACTGGGATGCGCTGTAGGCATGAAATGCACAACTGGATTCTGAAGATAGTATGAAGGAAAAGGAATTTTTGTATTGCTATATACCAAGATGATAATATTTGGGACATATGGGTTACATAAAATGTCATTAAATTTTATTTTATCTGATTTTTTAAATTTTTAAATACGGCTACCAGAAAATTTTAAATCACATATGTAGCTTGAATCATATTGCTATTGGAAAGTACTGCTCTAAGCTATCTATACATCTGCAGAACTACATCCCAGCTCCCCCATCCTCTTCTTTCTTCTCTCATTATTTCCTTTCTTCCTTCAACTCAACTGAGAGTAATCTAATTTTCAGAGATGACTTTCTGACATGAGTGTTTTTTAGAAATGATCTTAGGAAAATCCTACACACATGCAAAAACCTATAAGCACATATATGAACAAGGATGTTCACTCGAATACTGAAAGTGATTCTGAAAGAGAGTTCTCATCTGAATTATTGTGGATCCTTAAAAATGGGCAGGTCCAGAAGGAAGGTAGGGACTTGAACAGGTATTTGTATGCCCATGTCCCTAGCAGCACTGTTCACAACAGCTAAGAGGCATTGTCCACCCACGAAGAATGGGTAAACACAGTGTGGTGTGGACATACAACTGACTACCATTCTGCTGAAAAGAAAGAGAATTCTGATTCATTAGGACGGGGATGAGTCACGAGGTCACGCCACTAAGTGAAATACACTGGCCACAAAAGGACAAAAACTGTATGAGGCGTAGAGCAGTCAAGACTGCATGGACAGAACACAGGATGCTAGTTGCCAGGGACTGGGTGTGGAGCAGCAGAGGAGTCTTTGATCCAGACGTCAGTATTTCGAGACAAGAAGAGCTCTGGAGATGGATGGTGGGTGGTGGTCACATGACAATGTGCATCTGCTCAATGCTGTTGAACTGTTGACTTGAATAATGCTTAAGACATTAAGTCTTATGTTTTGGATATTTTACCATAAATAATAATTTAAAAACAGCAGATATGCCTAGTTTCCACTCCCCAAATGCCTCAGCCTCAGGTGGAGACTGGGCATATACACAAATTTTAAAAACCGCAGCTGAGCAGACTGGAAAGAGAATGGCTGCACGAAGGTGTGGCGTGACTTGGCTTCAAGAGGGTTCAGTTTCAATGATTTCCCTGTCCAGGAGATTTTATTAAGTTTCTAAACCAGAGGTGGCCTGGGGGAGGGGTGAAAGCAGCTCGAGATGTTCTGTTTGTTTTAAAGAATTCATTGTCAACATTTGAAAACCAGGAAAATTTCATAGAGAAATCCAGATCTTGAGTTTCTTGCAGAAACACTGGAAGGCAGCCCTTCTCTGAATGTCAGAGTGAGTTAGAAGTGAGTTTGGATGCCCCACCAAGGCCGCAGTCTCTGCAATTCCCACCAATATTACCCCCGTCCACCCCAGCTGGTCTTTGAGGGCTTTGGGCTTGTGATCCATGCTTCAAATTCCAAAATCCAGTCCTCACTTTAATCTGCTCACTGGTTTTCTAGGGCACACTGCTCTTCTAAGCCATAAACTGGGCTATTTTGCCAACAGTTAAACTGTCTTAATTTCTACTTTTCAGGATTGAATCAAATCGTCAGGCTGGCCCAAATCTTTTTTTAACCCAGGTTTCCATTTCAAAAAAAGCCTGGGTCATACAGGCCTGTAGAAGGTGAATCGGGTCTCCGGGGTTGGATGAAAGAGTGAATATAAAAATTACGTCTTTTTTTTCCAAAGCAAAACTAGAGGTTCTACCAAGGCTTGTAGTATGATTCAATACCATCCGTAGAGGTGGGAATCAGGGCCTCTTTCTGATTTGGGAGGCTGTATTCAGAGTCTTACCCTGGGAATACCCATATCAGGCTTAATCAAGAATAGCTGGAAAACCCAGGGGAAGGAATGGTCTTCTGAGTGTGTTACCTTTCTCTCCCAAATCATTTCTGGTTATTTTCCGTGCTGTTGCAGACCAAAAAAAAGAAAGAAAAAGAAAACAAGAGATAGAAAGGAAGGGGCAGCAAGTAAGTTAGTACGGTACCAATTTTCTCAGTTTTAGTCTTCGATCATCTGCCTTTTAGTAGGAAAGCCTGCTAGGGCCTTCCTATCTCACCCAGAGGCCTTAGGAGGACAGAGGCAAGCTTGAAAAGAAATGGCTTTAGTTTAGATGTAGCACTACTGTAAAACGTGGTTCTGTTTCAAAGCCCAACAGACCTCAGACGTCTTACTTGGCTTCCTAAAATCACAGAGTGCCCACAATCCACTCTTCCCATTAACAGTCCCACATGATTTTTGGTTTTTTCTTTTTTGTGGTACTAGGGGTAGAACCTAGGGCCTCACACATGCTAGGGGAGCACTCTACCACTCCCCAGCCCTTCTCCATTTTTTTAAAAGATGAGAGCTCACTATGTTATCCAGGCTGGACTTGAACTCTTGGGCTCAAGTGATCCTCCTGCCTCAGCCTCCTGAGTAGCTGAGATTACAGGCAAGTGCTATTATATCCCGTCTGCCCATGTTTATTCTAAAATGTGGTTACCTCTTCTAGCTGGTGAGAGAGGAGCTTGTCTGATGGCCTTCCAAAAGCCTCTCTGATCCCATCTCCACCTGTCACTTGAAGGTCCCAGTTGTACAACTCCTGTGAGAACTTCCCAGGCTCCCTGTGGGCCCAGTGCGAGTTTATTCAAGCGAGCAGGTATTATTTATATCATAAAAGCAGACTAGATTATGCAATGTCATTTCCATGACATAAACAGGCCCAGTGTAGTACAAAATTATCTTTTCAAAATACTCTTCAGGTTCACTAGAAGTGAACAATTTCACTTGCGTGTTTTTCAGACTGTTTGGGTAAAGTATGAGACTCCTGAACACAGCTTGTGTTAGCTTTTTGTTTCTGTGAACAAATACTTGAGAAAATCAATTTAGAGGAAGATCTATTCTCGCTCATGATTTCCAAGGTGTCAGTCCATAGTCAGCTGGTTCCATAGCTGTGGATGTGAGGTAGAAACATGGCAGAAGTGTCTGGTGGAGCAAAGCTGCTCACCTCAGGCCGGTAGGAAGCAGAGAGAGGGGACAGGAGCCAGAGAGGAAAGGGCCAGGGGACAAGACACAGTCTCCAAGGCTGTGTCTCCCTTCCCACTCCCTTCAGCAAGGCTCCACCTTCTAAAAGCATCCGGCCATCCGCTCATCAGTGGAACTCATCGTGGATTAGTCCATAGAGGAGTTTAATATCCTCACGAGCAACTCACTTCCCCCAAACCCATCAGCGGACAATCAAGCCTTCAACACAATGAGCCTTTTGGGCAGCATATTTTGGATCTCAGCCATAACAGAGCCACAGGCCACATGAGGTCCAAGGAAAGTCGTAGTCTTCATGTTTAATGAACTTCCCTTCATTTCTGTTTCTCTGGCACTAGCGTCCATCTACTCCTGGTAAGACAGTCGCAGTTTGGCTTCTTCCTGAGGGGCATCAGAGGTGATGGGTAACTCTAGGCTTGAGGTAGTAAAATCCCTCTGTGGAGTATGCGGTATTCAACACATTTATGGTCACTCCTGGTAGAGAGCAGGGTCCCTGAAAGTTGTAGCTTGTTTAGAACTGAACGTTTGATTTTTTATTAACACAGTATCATAACTAATCTCTCTGGAGTACAGATAATTTTAGCGTCTCTTTCTCTGCAGTTGTTGCTGGGTGTCCAGGGGGGATTTGTTCCAGGATTCCCACAGATACCTACACCTGAGGATGTTCAAGTTCTTTACATGAAGTCATGTAGTGTTTGCATTTAACTTCCACACATCTTCTGGTACACTTTCAATCACCTCTGGATTATTTATGATACCTAATACAATGTAGAGGTTAAGTAAGTAGTCATTATACCATCTTGTTTAGGGAATAATGGCTAAGAAAAGCTGTCTCTATGTATTCAGTACGGGGCCATTTTTTTCCCCAAATAGTTTCAATCCAAAGTTGTTGGCATCTATAGATGCAGAACCTACAGATCCAGGGCCGATCAGATTTTCCAGTACATCTTTCTAAAATACTTCTTTCACCTGATTAAATGTTTTGGGAATGTAAGAAAAAAATTACATACGGAATCCTTACTCACAACATCTTACTTAGTACAATATAAACTAAAATTAAAATCATCAGTTCTAACTAAGATAGCAGAACCATCATTGTGTATAGATAATTAAATAAACTCAGTTATAACAAATTAACACAGGGATCGAGCTCAAAATTCTCCTGGAAATCAGCATCCATCCAGCAACACAGCAATAATATCCACCTATGCCGAATCCCATTTCTGCATGAGAAAGTGAAGAGTTTGCTATTACTTGCAACTGCTTTTATCTTGTTTGGGTCTGAGTGTCATCAAAAGGTGTCCATATGGCATCATTTCTAGATTTCCTTTTAAAAATAGCAATAGAAAAGCATTCTTACAACAGAGATTTTAGAAAATACACATGGAAATCGTTATTATTTCTGTACTTAAAGCTATGTATAGAAGTTCGCTTATGTATTTGGAACATGTGTGATAGCCAGCAGCAGCAACATGACTGTATATCACCCAATGACAGTTTTTGATTGCCTCTTTTTTCCTTCCTTATTTGTATTTTGATCACCTTTCTGCCAGGTTCTAGGGGGTCCTTTGCATTTGTGTTGAGCACCCCACACAACTACACCCCTTTCTCTCCTGTGGGAGCTCTTGGGTTACTATGTAGCTGACTAAACGGATACTTCTAATCAGTCTTCCAAAGCCGTGGTGAGGCACTGGTATTTTCTTCCGAAAATCGCACTTCTGCAATGGTTTCTCCACCAAATGCAGTGAAATTTGGCTTTGTCTGTCTGTCCGTTTCTAATACTCTTGGAAAGCACCACAAGAGAGGGGTACAAATTGGGCAAACTTGATCTAACCTGTTAAGTTCACACCATTGAAGATTTTTCCTGAGAAAATAAAGCGTGTTACTTAGTTATACCCTTATAATAGGAAAAAATAATATAATAAAAAAATAACAGGGGCAAATTGCAGTATTTTATAACAGGAAAACACTGAAAATACCCTAAATGCCCAAAAATAGGGGGTTAAATAATTATGATAATGTTATAAGATAGTTGTTACATGGTCCTTCAGGGAAATTTTTATAAGAATATTCAATGGTAGAGAAAAGTGACCATGATGTAAGAAAACAGGCAGATTAGAAGGCAGTGGGATTCCAAACATGTGAATTGATAATGGTGATCTCAGGGTGGTTGTGTTGTGGATGCATTTTTCTTGCTTCTTTTATTTTCTATGTACATCTTCTAAAATTTCTATAATGAAAATGTACACCTATTGTAATTTTAAAAGAGAAAAGCTAGAGATGATTGTGCCTGGTCTCTGTTTGCTGGTCCTCAGAGCCCCCCCTGCAAAGGCGGGCTCCGGCTCACGGCCGAGGCTCCCAAAGGTGCTGACTGTGGCCATGTGACGGGCACCAGCGCAGATCTAGGATTGGGGTGGGCTGCTCCTGGGTAAAACCCCTCTCCAGAAGGTGCCTGCAGTGACTGGAGTTTTCTGGGAGCAGCTTCCTAATTAGGCATTATCTACATTTTACCTGGAACCCAACTCTTTTGATAGCTATGCTTAGTTTAGTTTCTTCTTTAAAAAATTATAGGACAATTTAATGACTTAGGAGAAAATTTTTTCCATAGCGAAGGAAGCTGTTAAGAAACAAAATGCTACTAATTGTATTTGTTAATTATATGTGTTTCTTAGTCGTCACAAATCTATTGCGCTTATGTAAGATGATATGATTTGTGTCTAGATGTCCTCCCAAAGCCTCATGTAGTCATAGGTGGGACTGGATCCAGAGTGTGTGATTACTAAATTAGTCCACTGACTGGTTTGGCATAATTCTGCTGGGATCAAGGATGTGACACTAGGATTGAGGGTACTAGGATTAAGGGTGGGAGTGCTGCCCACCCTAAAGCCAGGTAGACTGGATAAAATACAAGGGACAGAAAGAAGCTTGCTTACTCCCTTTTTTGCTCCTCTTGCTTACCTTGCTGCCTTCTGCCTGTCTGCCCTGCCACCCTGCCTCGGAGCCAGCTGATTGTGAACTGAAACCTCTATAAACTGTGAGCTAAATAAACCTTTCCTCCCCTAACTTTGGGTGCTGGACATTTTGTCTCAGCAATGAGAGAAAAGTAATTAAGACAGAAGATGTTAATGACAAGAAAAACTAGGTGAAGATATATATGAGCTGTCTGTAGTATTTTTGCAACTTTTCTTTAAATCCAAAATTATTCCAACTTTTTTTTTTTTTTTGGTACCGGGAATCAAACTCAGGGCCTCATGCTTGTGAGGCAAACACTCTAACCACTGAGCTAAATCCCCAGCCCTATTCCAACATTTTAAAAGTTGTCTTAAAAATAATAGTATTTATTAACTCTATGACGCACATTTCTCAGTGCCTCAGTTATTTAACATTTTTTCCTATTTGCCATTGTTATCTTTTTTATAAAAAAATTAAAATTTCATAAGTGAATAACAGTAGTTAATGCATTGCGTATAATCTTCAAAATAGTTACTCAGAGTACAAGTTATTTAACATTTAATAAAATACTTCTAACACCATTATATATTTCATCATTAATTTATATTTATTAATATATGATCATATATATTATGAGTCTATTTATGGGTAAGTTACTGAGGAAAACTATATCTAGAAAATATATCAAAATGATGATGGCAGCTATATTGGAATGACTTGGAATGCTTTTTATTTGTTCTTTAATTGTCCTGTATTTTTAAGGTTTTTCTAGACAAGTATAAGCTAACTTTTATACAATTATTACCTTAGTATATAATACACAATTACATACACCAGTTATACAATATATAAAAACAAAAGGAGCTAAAACGTTTTCGAAGTCAGAGAAAGAAATTAAAAGCAGCCATGTGGATTTCGTAGGAGTCCTGAGAGTAACCAGGAGGCTGAAATTGTAGAAAGCTGGACAAAGCTGTTAGTAACAAGACAGTTATGTAGTTGCTCTGGCTACTGTTGAAATTCTGGTTGAAATTCTGAAATATGTGGTTAAAATGAATTAGACAGAATGAGCTAATTATACTTTTGGAACCACAGGGTCAAATCAATAATGATAGTATTACTAATTTAACACAGTGAAAAGCTTGGTAACTATTGCTTACCTAATGAATGGGTCACAGGAAGGAAAACAATTTTTCTTCGTAAAGCTTAACATTAAAATCAGCTGTATCTGTTACATTAGGTGCAAAAAGGAAATGCAGAAGGCTGTTCATTCAGCTGGTGCTTTGCCTTCTGAGATCTCTGTGCCTGAGTAATTCATGTCACAGGTAGGAAGAGGAGAAGGTCTTAAGAGTCATCATCTAGAACACATCTGGAAAAAATCAAGGAGAAAATAACTTCAAACCTTAAAGCAATGAATGTTGCTTCTCAGGCGGGGGGGGCGTCTAATAATTTTTCTCAGAGAAATGACAAATCAGACAAATGGAAGGTGAATGGAATGTCGCGGCAATAACGCGATTTGCCCTGCTGTGGCCGTGAGCATGTGACTAGCAAGACAGAGGCAAGAAGATCCCAGACTTTGCCCAGAAACAAAATATTCAGTCTGTTGTTGTTGCTGGTTTTTACTGCAGGATTCTGAGTGGAAAAGTAGTCCCACTTGTCAATCAGCTAAGTTGCAGGGGCTAATAGATTCTGGTGTTTAGGGGGGTCAACACGGAATTTAATTTAACATCTCACAATACACCCACATGCCCAGAAAATGTGGACAGCTTGATAGGGTTCACTGAGCCAAAGAAGCAAGACCCAAACAGTGCGTTAATGTATAGGGGAAGAATAGTTGCAATCAGCCCTTGTGAATTGGACAGAGGGCTTGGAGATGAAGCAATTACCAGCCATCGGGGATTAATAGTAAAGTGTGAATACCAAGCTGTATATGTTAGGGGCAGAATATGTTGCCTATAGAAAACAACAAAGGACGTTTCTTACTATTAAGTGAGATTAAACGTAATGGCCTGATTTAATCACAAAGGCAGAATTAAATTCAGATGGCAACTTCAAAGTGGACACATGAACACAGGCCACTGCTTGCATTTACATATAGCTGGCATAGCTTGGCCTGCAACACAATAGGATAAAGTTTCTTTGGCCACTTAAACAATTTTCTATTCTTCACTTTTTTTTTCCTTGAACGCTCACTGTATTTATCTCCCGATTGCATTCAGTTTGTAAGAAGGAGCTAAGAGTTATATTTATTCATGGATGTTATAATTTTTAATTCTTTCCAATTATGAAAAAAAGAAGCCTCAACAGGTCAACAAGAACAGAGTAGTTATAATCAGATTGGCACCAAAACAGAAGACAGAGAAAGAACAGAAGAAAGAAGGAGTAAGAAAAGGAAGGAGATGCAATCAAAAAAGAAAAAAGAAAAAAAAAGGAAGAAAAAGAAAAATCTTTCCTAGGGTGATCAGCTTCTTTTATTATTTTCAAATCAGCTTTCAGCTTAAGAACTCAGCCCTTGGAGTGTTAACCCAACTCCTGTGAAACACGGCTTTCTCCCTCCACGGGCCTGGACACATCCTGCCCAGTACAGAGCGGTTTCTCCTTTCTTCTTTCTCCCTCAAGCCTGGTTTCCTCATTTGCTCTCTACCGCTAAGAAAGTTCTTCTAAGAGGCTTGGGGCATGTTAGCCTGTTGCAGAAAAGTGGAGGCACTAATTTCTCATAGATCCCTGGGGAATTTCAAGTGCCCATGAAATGAGAGAAAAATTCAGCATTGTGTGTAAAAGATGCACTTGCCTCTGTCCAGTACCCAAGGACTGAATGCATCAGTCTTTTAGGCTCATAAATGTCCCTAGAAAATTTTATGTTTTTATTTTATATATAATTTTATAGCAGTATAGTAATTACATTCTAATATTTACTGTGTACATTATTACATACGTTATATATTATATAAGTGATTAACACACCTACCCTTCAAGCTGGGGATCCTTCTTTAAAAATGTATTCTACATTGGCGCAGTATAAATGGCTAAAGGTTTAGATACTGGGCATTCATCATGAAGTTGCTTTTAACATAAAACCCAAATAAGAATCAACTCAAATGTTCATCCTTGTGGGACAAGTTTTAAAATTTTTACCAGGCATTTACAATAAGGTGCTATGCAGCCATGATAATGATCTGAATCTGAAATAATACGAAATGATTAGAAATAGTAGTCTGCAGTATGAGGTGTTAGAGAAAGAAGATGCTTAAAGCAATTTATAGAATTCATGCACAATAAATATAGGGGAGTGTGTGGGGGGAGAGACAGAAAGAGAGAGAAATGTTTGAAAAAATTTTGGCCAAACGTAAATGTTCATTTTTCTCTGGGTAGTGGGATCTGGTGAATTTGGCAAAGTTTTTCATGGTACTTACTGACTTTTTTCTTTTACAATTGGAAAAGGGAATCGATTTTACTTTTGAAAGAGAATTACGCTTTCGAGAGGATTTGGTAAGCATTTGGGAAGTGATTGTTAAGGAGAGACGAGGAGCCCTTCTGAGGCCAAAATGAAGCCGAAGGCCACCAGCATCTTGATCTCCGAGCTCTGCAGCAGATGCGGCTGCCCCAGTGCACCTGGGTGATGCTGGACTGCTTGGTTCTACCCTTGCCTTTCTTCAAAATCCTACATTGGGTTTGGGAGAATTTATGTTCCTTTTCTTTTTTTCCTTTTCATTACCCCTTCGTGTTAACCGAGATTTTTCTGTTTGATTTGCCCTTTGAAAAGAGTAATCTGTTCATGTGTAGATTTGTGGCAATGTGATGTCAAATCAGTCCGGTGTAGGGAGAAGACTGGAAGAGGCAGTCTATGAGGTAGAGGCGGAGTTGCTCATCAAGTCCTCTGTAGTTAGATGAAACTAACTTGGAATTGCGTGTACTTCTTTTTTGAGCAACTGGCCAAGCGATATAAACTCAGGACAAACTAAAACTGCCCGGGTACCCTTCTAACTTGCCTAACAGCGGCAGTAATACTCCCCAGCCACATTCTCCCTAGCTTGCGCCTTCTCGCCTACTCTTCAGATAGACTCTCTGGTTCCACTGGATTGCAAGACACCCTCCTGCGGGCTCGCGAGAATGAAGAGAATGCACCAGACGGGACGAACAGGAGGCACATCTGGCTGCTGCCGAAGGGCCACCAGGCTGAATCTGGAACCGGAAGCAGAGCCAGAGACAATCTCGGAATACGCCTTTACCACACGCATCTTCGGGCACCTTTGGTCGGTGAACCAAACCAGGGTAGCAACAGTTGCGGCACCTCCAGCCCCGGGGACTGATTCCGCCCACCCGCTGCACACAGCACCACGTTAGAATGACTGGCAACCCCACACGGAATTGCCAGCTCAGTCCCAAGCAGGAGAAAGCAGAGGAAACATGCCGTGGCCTCCTTGGCGCCTCCTCGGGGGCCGGGGTGGCAAACTCCTGTTTCTCTCTGGGCCAGTTTTGAAGTCAGCCGTTGAAGAAGGAAGTCGACATCAGGTTCAGTGCTCTCAAACAACTCGCGCCGAGCTTCTAGAAAAGCAGCTCTTGCTTTGTTTTCAGGGAAACAGGAACAGAGAAAATGTCTGCAGTCTTTAGAACACACAGAGCATACAGAAGAGCTTTTTGTTTTTTGGTGCCGGGGATCAAACTCAGGGCCTTGCGCTTGTGAGCCAAGCACTCTAACCACTGAGCTAAATCCTCAGCCCCAGGAGAGCATATTTTTAAAACGATAGTATTTCTGGTTACAAAAAAGGACAGGGTCTTGTAAAACCCAAATACTGAAGTACAGAGAGAAAGAAACTGCAGCGGGTGGAATCCCACCTCCCACGGATGACCACCGTCAATGGCACAGACTGTCCCTTCCAGCGGTTCATTCTGGGACTATACAACTGGAACATGTGCTTTTATTTTTACACAACTAAAATCTTATGGCTGTATTGTTTCATTTTCTCCCTTTTTATTTCAATATTCTATCAAAGCATAAGGAAATATTGTGCTCTGAGAAATTGTGCGACTATAATAATAGTAGTAGGACTAATACAGTTGGTAGTAATCGGTCCACAGTTAATGTTTATCACAGTCTGGGTTGTGCATAGAGCTTTTGTCCCGGGAGTTTGTCTTAACCACTTTCCTCGATGCTGGGACAAAATACTAGACACCAAAATTTAAAGGAGGGAAGGTTTATTTCAGCTTCAGCATGTCAGCTATAAGTCCCATAATCCAGTCACTTTTCACACACCCCTATAAGTGCATGAGGCTCTTGGGGGACACTACACATAAATCTTAACAGAGATGGGAGTATTTTATATCTCCTTCCTAATAGACAGGGAACAAGGAAAAAGACAGACTCTTTTTGGAGTCAACAGTCAAGCCTGAGTCTGACCAACACAGCTGGGCACAAGTCACCCTGGGAAAGCAGCCTGGGCCCTGGCCCCAGGCAGGCAATTCTCAAAGCACAGCTCCTACTTGGTGAGAGGGGGTTTGTCCTCTTCAGCACACCCCATGGAAGGACTGAGTCACCCCAAGGCTGGGAACAAGAGGATCCGGCCTGACTCCCTCTGAAGGTCACTGTTGCTGCTTCTGTCTTGTGGTGCTGTGTCTGCCGCCTCTGGAGCCCGGTGTCCCTCCAGTTCATCCCTCCTGCTGCGCCCAGGGCGGGCTGAGAGCAACAACCCACCATCCGTGTCCTCTCACAGAAAGAGCAGGAAGACAATCACTCTGCACAAAGGCCTGAAGTGCTCATGTGAAAGGTCACTAAGTCCTGTCATCTGGGCCAGGGAGGCAGCCGGGAAGGTGACGCCCACTGAGAACAACAGAGTGAGGGGCAGGATCTTAACCTCAGCCTGCGGCCTGGGGAGTCCAGGGGAGGGACAAAGCATCTCAAGTAGGAGCTGGGGGCACTTGGAATGAGGACAGCCCCAAGGATGAGAACTGCCAAGGCAGGTTCCTCCGGCTGCCAGTGGCCCGAGGGTCTCCAGGGCTCCACAGGCGCTCAGGACCTCATTCATCCCGCAGCCAGGTAGGTGTCAGGATGGCCTGAAAGGAGACAAGAAGCACAAGTCCAGGCTCTTGGGGGAGGCCGCCTCCCCGAGCCTCCTGTGGTACCACAAGTTAGCAGCGTAACCAAGGAAAACTTACCTCTTACCATTCTAGAGGTTCAAAGTCCCAAAGGCAGCCCCAAGCTCCCTCCAAAGGCAGCACCAAGCTCCCTCCAAAGGCAGCCCCAAGCTCCCTCCAAAGGCAGCACCAAGCTCCCTCCAAAGGCCGTGGAAACAAATTCTCCCCCAGCATTTCCAGCTTCTGGTGGCTCCAGGTGTTTCTTAGCTTGTTTCACTCTAACCTCTGCTACCTCTCCTTCCATCTTCATGTTCACTTCTCTTCCCAAGGTGATCTGCTTCCTTCTCTCTCTCTCTCTCTCTCTCTCTCACTCTCTCTCTCACTGGGGTTAAACCCAGGGCCCTGCCTTGCTAGGCAAGCCCTCTACCACTGAGCTACATACCCAGCCCACTTTAACTTTTTAGTTTGCCACAAGGTCTCACTTAATCACACAGGCTGGGCTCCTCCTCCCTCAGCCTCCCAAAGTGCTGGCATTACAGGTGTGTGCCACCAGACCCGACTCTGTGTACCTTTTATAAGGAAGGACACACCACACTGGATTTAAGACCCAACTGGTAATAAAAGATATCTCATCCTTAATTTAATTACATCTGCAAAGACCCTTTTTCCAAATCAGGTCACAGTTACACTCCAGGGGTTAAGACATGGACACATCTTTTTGGACACCAACTTCCAACCCAAGACATCCTGGGGACGAGCAATGTTAGAAAACCAGGCCCAGGTGGTCTGCGTTTTCTCCCAAAAGTTCACTGTGGCTGAGCACAAACCTGACCTGAGCTCAGATTTACATTTTTCAGCCCAAGTCTGAACCCCACAGTGAGCCTGTGACATTTTTCTGCTGCCTCTCACCAGGGCCTTTCCAGACCTTGGCAGGCTCTGCAAGTCACCTTTCGGGGTTTGAATCCGGAACGTCCCCCGGAAGCCCCATGTGTTCGGGGGTGGGGCTTTGGGAAGGTGATCGGGTCATGGGGACGCCAGAGCTGATTTGCTGTTAGGAGGTGGGGTCTGGTTGGAAGAGGAGGGTCCTGTAGGATGACCAAGAAGGTGTATCTCCCTTCTGGGTCCTCTCCTTGCCCTCTGATTCCTGGCCACCATGACATGAGCCGTTTTTTCCCTGCCAGGCCCTTCTGCCCTCCATGCTGTTTCTGCCTTGGAATCAGTTGACTGCAGACTGAAAACAAGAACCAAAATAAACCTCTCCTCCTTTAGGTGTGGGTGTCAGGTATTGTGTCCTAGAGACGAGAAAGTGGCTAAGAGGCTAAGACACCATATTTACTTCCCTGCCATTCTCAGCAGATGACTCTTCTACTGCTCCACAGAGGAAGTAGAAGCCATCATAGAAGAAGGCTCTCATTTTCCAACTTCGACCCCCAGCCCAATTACAAATAGTCGCCTGTACTACTGTGATCTTCTTGGTGATGGAAAAGACCAAGGAGAGCAGAATAGCACAGGTGAGTATTTGGAGGAAAGCTGTTTCTCCTCCACACAAGTCTTGACCCACCCCCCATCCCCACTTTCCTCAGGCAACTCCCTGTAAATTAAATGTCTTCTTCAGCTTCAACATTGCTCTTTCCTCCCAGTACTGAGGATTCAACTTGAGGCCATCATGAGATACATCCCCTCCCACCCCCTTTTCTGAGGCAAGTTCTAAGTCATTAAGTTGCCTAGACTAGACTTGGCCTTGTGATCCTCCTGCCTCAGCCTCCCAGATTTCTTGGTGATGGAATGGTTGCAAGCTAGAGAGGCCACTTGTCAAGCGACTACCTTACTAATCTGTAAGTTTAAGGCTGAAGTTGAAACGTACTTCTAGATGTTCACTGCTGAGTAAGCACAACTCTAAAAGTCATGGAAGGCCAACTCTGAGTGGTGGTTCTCCCACCTCGCTGCGTATAAGAACCGTCAGGGACCTAAAGCCCAAATGCCTGGCCTCACCTGGACCAAGGAAACCAACCACTTTGAGATGTGAGAGTCCCCATCAATTTTTTTTTTTTATCAGTGCCTGGATTGGAATCCAGAATCTCACACATGCTAGGCAAGCCCTCATCTACTGAGCCCTTTCATTTGATTTTGAGACAGAGACTTGCTAAGTTGCCCTGGTTGGCTTTGAATTTGTGATCTTCCTGCCTCAGCCTCCTGAGTAGCTGAATAGATAATTCCAATGTGCAGCCAAGTTTGAAAAGCTGTGAACCAAGAGGCCCTATTGAGTGAGTCTTCTCTTCCTTCAAATGGGAGGAAGGAGCTGGTATCAGTGACAGCCCCACCAAGGGCTCAGGATTTCATTTAACCAGGGAATAAAGGAAGAGAATATCCAAAAACAATGTGAGATGAAGAGGCATCTACAAAATATAGTCGGGGGGGACTATGAACCCACAGTCTGCAGTCGGGTCTCTTGATGATCGACTCGTCCCACAGAGAGAGTTTCTGGTGAGACCTGCTGGGTCAGGGAGGGGCAGGTCCCCCCACTTGCCCCTGGCTTGGGTCCACCTGAAAAGTGGGCAACACCAAATGTCACTGGGAAGGATGTGGTGCTAGTCCTTAGTGCACCCCTGCACACACACACATCCCTGCATCTGCAGGTTGTCCTTGCAGCCTCCCTCCCTCCCTCTGCCCACATCCCCACCCACCAGCCCCTTCCCTCCCCACCCTTCCCTTGTTGGGGGCAGTGAGGTCAACAATTCAACGTGGGAAGTCTCTCTGAGGAAGTGCCGGTCATAAATTTCACTCAACAAGAGACTCCCTTCAAGCTTGGGCTTGTTAGGAAAACTAGCCACTAATCGCTGGCCCAAAAGCCAGGGCAGGGTCTGGGGAGGCAAGAGCTAGGTGACAGGGACAGAGTTGGGGATAGAGTTGTCAGGGTCCTTGTGTTCAGTGCCATGTTTGTGTGCATGGGTGACTCGGCCCCTGCGGCATCGCGGAGCTATACAGCAACTCTGAGGTGCTTACTTGCCCCTGTGTGTAAAATCTATGTTTTGTGCCCAGTGCTGTGTGACATATCTTGCCATATGAATGCGGCAAGCAAAAACATAGAGCTGAGGCCTGAAGACCAGAGTTCTAGTCCCAGACCTTGCTGCGTGACCCTGGGTCAGTCAGTTGACATCTACAACCTTATTCCCCACTGTGGAAGGAGCTGGAACTCCCGGGGAGGAGGGGGAGCGTCCCTGTGGGTGCTGAGAACCTCTGCTTTTCGCCCCTATTCCCCACCTTGTGCAGCACCCATCTTGCCTTCATACTGTGGAAATATACTCAAGGGAAGGATCGGCACTCTGGCTTAGTCAGAAAACCCAGGGTTTTTAGCCTATGTCGATAAAAGAAAGGCCTTTCAACCAAACCTACATCTGCCCTTTGCAGCTCTCAAAACAAATAAAGTAATGCTCCAGGCCTGCAGGGGCTTGAAGACCTACTCTGAAGAGGAAGAGGAGGAGGAGGAGGAGGAAGAAAAGGAAGAGATGGACAGTAACAATCGCTACTGCCCAGACCAACTTCTAAACGCTTTGTGTTAATTAACTCACTCGAGTTTGGTGAAATTGTGTCCCCAGCCCTTTGAGAGAGATCCTACTATTAGCTGTTTTACAGATCAGTAAACTGAGGTGCAGGGGGGTTCAGTAATTTACCTCAGGCTACGTTGCAATAGAGAAGCACAGAGAAAGGGCCAGAGGTGTGGCCCAGAGGTAGAGCACTGGCCTCTAGAGCCCAAGGCCCTTGGCTCCATCCTCAGCACCACAAAAATAAACAAGAAGCAGACAAGAGGCTTGAACCCATGCAGCTGGGCTCCCAGAGGTGAGAGGCACAGAGTGGCCTGGGGATGTAGAGGGACAATCAAGACATCTAAGAGAGGCGGAAGCTCAGAGCAAAGGCCAGGGGCAGGGCAGCAGGCAGGGAGAGGTGCCCAGCTGACTGGCATGCTAACCCAAAGGAGAGGGCGTGTCCTTGGGGCACTGTGGCTCCTTAGATCTCTCTGCTCAGATTTTCTATCAAGTCCCAGAAGAACCATTTTGAACAGCGCAAAGACCTCTAGGGTCTCTGGACTGGCAGTCCCTAGAACTACTCAACTGAGCAGCTGTAGTTTACAAAAGGTACCAGCTAGACAAGCATCATTCTTCTCATCAGAAGAAAAATCCCCTTTGGGGCCTGAGTTATTTGGAGAAAGATTTTAAAATATAAATGAGTCTTGGATCTTAGAACACCCCACCGAGGCATGTTGCTATTTTTCTGTGGTTAATAAGGAGCCCCTACAAGGACAAGTCATTCTTCCCCTGGCTTTTCAGTTTTGATGGCTTTTGCCTGCAATGTCTGCATACTCAGAGCAAAATAATACTTGGAGATGAGCTATTTGGATAATTGCCTCAGTGATTCCAGGTCACATTTTGCCAGTGATATTCTTTGCTGCTGGCGCGTTTTGCATATTTCCACCAGTCAATGGTAAACTTCTGCATTTTTCAGTCCTTCCAGGAAACCAGCTTTCTGTGGGTGTCACAAGCTTAAGCAAGAAGGCGGAACAGGCATAGCAGCTTGTAGCAACCTTGGCACATCTGCAGAGGGTGTGCACCACAGCCGATACTCCTTGTGCAAAAAGAGGGCTCCATTCACATCTCTTAAACAACCTTCTGCCAGTTTCCCTCATTTGTCTGTCTGTCTGGCCTCTCTACCTGCTAGATTTTGCTCATTCAACTAGCCAAAGTTAGACATTTTCCCCCAAATGATAGAACAAATAAAAGCTGCTATATGGTCTGATAATTGAGTCTTTTGTTGCAAACCTTGTAGATGTGGAGCATAAATGCCTCTGAATCAGTCACTTACACTGCAGGGAGCCCAGAAAGATCGCACCCTCCACTGTCCCCGCAGAAAATTTTGTGCTTTATCTTCCACGGATTGGGGAAGCCATTTCGTCCTGATGCCTAACTTTGGAAACGCGGGTGTCACTGCTTCCTCGAAAAATTAGGTGACTGAAGATTGGCTGGAGTCTCTGTTTCTTGGCCCAGAATGTGAGACAGCTTTCTGCAGAGAATAATGCTGAGACGACCTGCCACACACACACACACACACACCCTGAGAGAGACAGACAGACAGAAAGAGAAAGAGACACAGAATAATTGGAAATAAAAACATCAGAAGCTCATGGTCTCCAGGCCAAACTGGTGCTGCTCCAATCCCTCCCCAAGGACGGGCCACGTTTCTGAATTCCCTTTGGCTGCCACTGAAAGCCTTGCTTTTCCTGGTGACGGCGGGAGGCTCCAGCGGGGCAGGGAGCCGGTGGGGGCGGGGCAGAGTGCTGGGCGCTAAGCTCCCTCCTGGCTTCACATAAAGGAAGCAAAATCAAAACCCAAGCTGGGGGGAGGAAAAAAAAAAAAAAACAACTAGTAAATTTAATTGGCTAGGAAACGGGATTCCTGGGGCCTGTGCTTTCCCAGCTTCCAGAGAGGGATTTAGGCAGGGACATTCCCGCCCTCATGACCGAAAAAAAAAAAAAAAAAAAGGATTAAATTCGGGTTTGGTCTGGCCAGTACAATTGCATGCAGAGTATACAGTTGCTTTGCATATTGTATGTGCTTTCATGAGGAGGGAAGGGGGGTGAGAGGGAGGGCAGGGATGCAAAAGAGGGAGACAAAACTAAAAACAACTTGCTGTTTTCATATGGTCAGAGAAAACCGTTTTGTCTCCGTAACTGTGCAGAATGTCAATGGTGGGCACCGTGTCGTGACAAGGTTTTTTTTCCTGTTTTATTTTTTATCTTAAAGTTAAGCTACGCTCACACCCGAGCAGTAGCCCCCCGAGGTATTACAGCTTTAATTGTGTTCGGTATGATCTACCGAACAATATGTCTTGATAAATCTGAATAGCAATCCGGCGCGCGGCTCCCCTTGGCACTGCGCAGAGCCAGGCCTCGCTTTAGTGAACCCGTTTAGGAATGCGGGTTAATTCGGCCGACCCTTTTTACCCCCACAGCTCTGTTTTTGTGAGGTTGGCAGAAACTGACACGTTTTCTTTTGCTTAATTAAGTTGTTCAGTAGAAGGCTGGTCAAACAGTTGCGTCTACGTGGGGAGTCTGGAGATGCACAGAAAGCCGTGGGCGTTTCCAACATAAAAAGGGGGATTCTGTTATTGTTTGGGTGTAGACGGGTCATTTTTTCAAAGTTACTGCTGCCTGAGTGACCACAACCCTGCACACAGCCCTGAAAAGACATTAAAGCTGCTTAAATACAGCTACCTTGGGTTCTAAAGTTTACTTTTTAAAAGAAAGAGAAAGGAGAGAGAAAGAGAGCAAGAGGGAAAAAGCGCAAGCCAGAGAGAAACAAAATCAGTCTCGTGTATGTAGCATTTTATTTCTTTCTGGCCTTTCAGTTCTTAAGGCAAAGAGTGGGCTTATTTAAACAAGAGATGCCCATACACTATGAATTACGGTTTGTATGGTCAAACTGCTCTCCAGTCAGTAAAACAAAACTGGTACCCACGAGACTTGCCTTGGTCCGGAGCTGAGGACTAGGGTCCAGCCACCTTTATGCCAGCAGCAGGACCAGGGAAATAAATCCACAACCCCCTGGCCCATGACCCTCCCACTTTCATTCTTTGAGGATGTTATGACAACCACAAACAGTATCAGTCTCCTGGATATTCAGAGAACCTGAAGTCCTGCTTGGAGGCCTCCCCCAGTCCTCTCCATCCCTTCTACAAGTCTTCTATATTTCTAATCCAAATCACTTTTATCATTCATATGCAGATACCTGCACCCTCCATTCTCTGGCTATTTGGTCCTGCAAGAGTTTCCCTGATTGCACATTCCATATGACGTCATTGTGACAGGGCATGGGCATGTGCACAGGACTGGGAACTGGGCTTTTGGGTCTCACTGCTGACGGTGATTTCCATCTACTGTATACTCCCAAGTTCTTAGGGTTGCCTTCATGCCTCTGTTTCTCAGTAACAGCAGATGCCCAATGCTGGGTACCTAGCAGACATCTTATATACATTTCTGAGCTCAGTCTACCCTGTCTCTCCCTTGGAAATAAACCAGCATCTGAAAAACCCACTGATTCAGCATGGTATTGCAGAGCAACGTCATGATTGTCAGCAGTCATGAAGCCCAGGTTTCTGTCGCTTACACATCCGGGCTTCCAGGCTGTCCAAGCGATGCGTGCACACACTTGGTCTCAGCAGAGCACACTGCCTACTGGGAAGCACGCGCTCAACTTTCCTGCCAGGCCCCGAGAAACAGCAGCTTTTGCCAAGCTCCGCAGAGATATGGTCTTTCCTTCTAGAGAGGAAAAGACTGGATTGTCAAATGTTTCCAGAATCTTCACTGTTATTTTTTACTCTTCTTAACATACAAGAAAAAGTGGGCAAATTATTTAAGTTGTGTGACTAGCAAAATAATTTTTAGACTCCCTAATGTCTGTTTTGGTTTTTGACTTCCTTCTTTTTTTTTTTTAAACAGTACTGAGAATTGAACTCAGGGCCTCACACATGCAAGTGCTCTACCACTGAACTACATCCCCAACCACAAATTGTTGACTATGAGTAATATCTGCTTACTCCCCAGACATTACCAGCTCTGGTTATAGATTTTTACCTAGGAAATTGTGGTCTTGTATTTAGATTGTGTATATTCAGGTACCCAAAGCACACAAGTGTTTCACGTTCCTCCCAAACTGTGAGTGGCAGGGGGAGAGGAATTTAGAAGTTCAGTTTTGCACAACCATTCCCAAAATGACTTTTCTTCTGGGCAACAAAAGCCTAGCCATACACAAATACAAAATACTTCCCCAGTTCTGGTGGCTGACATTCAAGCATTCTGTAGGACATCGACTGGTGATACTCGCTTTACTCTCCCTTCTGCAGTGGCCAAAGGAAGGTGCTGGAATTAAGGTCTCATCCACCAGTTTGGGCTGTTGGCCATGACGGTGAGCTCACCTGCCTTACCTTCAAAAAGGCCAACTCAGAACTAAGCAGTCTCACACAGAACTTTGAAGTAACAGCTGACTGGCCGGTGCTAGCATCTCTTCAAGACAGGGGCTTCAAGAGGCCAGTGAAGGCTCGAGCAGATGGGAGCCAGGACGGCCGGGCGGCAAGTGCCTGCGAGGGTCCCGCCACCTGGCTGTCTTCCCACCGTCTGGAGGTGGTGTGTGTGGCTGGCGATCCGATTCCCACTCGAGGTGGCAGGCCCTCTCCCTCTTCCCGATTGTCTGACAGCCTGGGCAGATTTTGCTTTGGCTTTTTAAAATCCAGGACACATCGTCCCTGAAAGTTGCCAAGTTCCAGCTGCCAGAGAGAGCCAGCCTTCACTGTTGCCCCACCACCAACGTTATAGCTTCACACCCAGGGAAACAGAAGGCCTCCCCCCTGTGGGCAAGCCCGCAAGAGTTCGGAGGCGGCCACTTGGGTCCGGGGGACAGAGAGGAGGATTCACAAGAGCTGGCCAGGAGCCATCCCACTATCCCTGGCACTTGCAGCTCCACATGGAGCTCTGTGGCTCTTCAGGACAAAGAGGAGTGTTTTTATCAGCCCAACATTCTGCTGACAAATGCATAATAAACTGACAGAAAGCGACCAAGCAGCATTTCAAACCCCCGTTCCAGGGGAGGCCGAGCCCGGGTGGGGATGGTCACTTTCTGCAGGTGTTAGGCCAGCGTCCCTGCATTTGCATGCATTTGCATAGACTGTCGAACAGTTGGCTGACAGAGAGTCTGAGGAGGTCTGGACACAGCCCAAACCTGTCAGTGGCATTCTCCTTGCCAGTCAAGGTTGGCTTTGGCTGCAATTAAAGCAGGAAACGAATACTTCTGACATTGCAATAGACCCGACCACAGCTGGGCAAAGTTAAATGGAAAAGTGTGCTGCATTTACAAAGACAAGATGTGTGCTGGAAACAAAAAGGGAAAAGAAAAGAAAGAGGCAAAGAGCGGTAAATGCAAAGAAAGTGACACTCTGAACTCATTCTTTAAGGGGAAACATACTTTGCAGTCCTTCCGGGTTGCCATGTTGTGGTTTTGGTGGTTGTCGCTGCTGCGGCTGTTGTTTGGGGTAAGTGGGCAGCTTTCCCATCGAGGCAGGTCCGTGTGGCCTGGGACAGGACCTCACCAGCCAGACACTGCACCTTCTATTCTCAGAGCATCAGGAAGAATCTCAGGCAGGAGGGAGGAAGCCAATCTCGAAACTGCACTTCCGAGCCACATATGCTATCTTGTAAGGCTCCACTGTTCCCCTCGGGGCTGACAAATAGGTGGCCTGGTTCAGAGGGGGTGAGAAAGTTGGAAGAGGCTGATCACAAGCATCATGTTGTTCCCCGCCAGCACAGCGCAAGGATTACAGATCATATTAGCATATGGATTGCGGTGGGAAAGGAACAGAACTCGGCACCCTCGCTACTGTAAGAGCGAAAGGCTGGAGAGATGGAGGGGCGGGGGAGGAGGATAGAAGCTTGCCGTTGTTTTTAAGAACACGAGATTTATATTTTTGGAGGCCTGCATCCTTCTCAGATGTTGTTGTACAGATTCCTTAAGCGAGATCTAACAATGTATTAAATACTTCATCTCTAAACAGTGGTGGGCACTAGAGTTTCATGAGCAGCAGATAATAGATTCTGTTTATTCGCCAACAATACAGACACTGTTTAGCTCAGGACTGCAAGTGGCTGAGCCATCTGGCTAATATCTCCACAGTAAAACATTGTCCGTGACACAAAAAATGACTACATCCCCAGGACAAACTAGTGTGACCTCTAAATAAAGCCTTCCTCTGAAGCTATGATATCACACTGCACAGGGACACCAGCACAATTGAATCTGGTCACCAAAAGCCCAAGTGAGATAGGCCTATGTAAATGGAATTTTATAGGAGACTTTTGTCCTCCATGGCAAACCATCTAGATCCGTCCGCAGCACTGAAACATCTTTTTCATTCACCGCCGGGACAACAGTGCGGTTCTATCTGTGGATTGGCAGTCCTCTTTCACCCGCACCGGACCCAGGAAGCACACGTCCGTGTTCCCGAGGCGGCACCTGCAGTCTTTGCCTCCAACAACGTGTCACTGATGGGGTTCCACCTGCACCAGGCTTTTTGCTAAGTGTTTGGAAACAAGAGGCCCTTTCTCCTCCCTGCCAGGGAGAAGGTCCGAGTTGGCCAGCTTCTTCGCAAACAGCCGAACAAGTCACTCGCAGCCTTGCACCACCTGAATGCCCTCTTCACAAGGCAAACAAGCTTACTCTCTCTCGTGCTCTCTCACTCTCTCCCTCTCTCTCTCATACGCTCACTCCTCCATCACTCCATCCAAGAAAGGGGCCGTGTCAATGGAAGAAGTGTCATTCCCCAGAAAATACCCGATTCAGTCTCCATTACCAAGGCATTTGTGCTGCTGTTTGGTGGGAAATTTCAGTACAGACATAGAGAGGATGACAGATCCCAAAGCTGGCCTGGCTTCAGCACTCCACCTGTTCCAACTCCTGCTTATATTGTTTTGATTTTTAGAGGAAGAAACACTGAACCCCCCCCGGACCCCCCCGGACCCGTGCATAATACAGCTTGTATGGAGAATGTCTCGTAAAATAAGATCTCTACATGCTTTCCAAAGGCAAAAAGCCACTGGAACACTTTGCAGAGCCACCTGTGATGACGGCACGGTGATAGAAACTCCATGCTTGAGGGTAGAGGGAGGAGGGCTGGACTCCCATGTGGACAGTTGCCACCCTGTCGTCTTAGGAAAATTGCTTCACTGCTCCGCAACTATCCACACTTGTGTAACATTCTTTTCATTTATTCGGAAAATGGATGAGATGTACTTCACATAATGCCCGGCATATAGGAGGGTTCAATAAGCGGTAGCTATAACAATTATGACAATAACGATGACAGATAATGGTTAACATCAACTCTGTGACTCCCAGGATTTCAGGAGGACACCAGCTTACCAGGCACCAGACATTCATTTACGTGCAGTCTTGAATTTGATAGTAGTATTTGTTAGTATCATTTATTAGTAGTATGTATTAACATCATTAAAGTTTAGCCTAACCCTAAATTATCTGGCACAGTTAGATTAGAAATTGTTCTGCTAGTTGGATTGTCTGTGATCCTCTATTTCTGAGGTAGAATTTTCCTTGTGTAGCATGAAACTGGCCAAAATCGTCATTAAGTTATTCTTGTTACTGTCATATTTTTAAAATGAGAAGCAATATGCACAATGTTATCTTACGTGTAAAGTTGTAGGCACGGTTGGGTACCTTAAAATCATTATTTGCTTTAGTTCCAAACTATCCCTAGATTTTAGTTACTTGCAATCAATTTAAGAGTACTCCGTTTGGTTGAAACTAATGAAAGTAGAAGAATGACAGGGAGTACATGTAATGGAAATGGAGACTCTGTAAATGGGAAGGGGGCCAAGAGTCTGTATCAAATTATCTAGAAGAATGCACAACAACCTATTGAGATGGTGAAAAGGCAGTGATAGAGAACCATTTCTACAGCATGCCCTTTGGTCATACTTCCATTTTTTAAAACCCAAACCACATAATCCTTCTGCACTTTAAAAACTAATACGACTTCAAAAACCTGTGTTTCTCAGTAACTGTTTCCCGCCGGGCTGCTGGTATTCCTTGGCAAAAGAGACATGAACTTTGTAAGGGAGAAGTGAGGGGAGAGTCGGCCAGCAAAACTTCCTGGATGCCCACTGTGAGCAGGGGTCGACGCCAAAGGCTGAGGGAGTCACAGCCAAAGAGGGAGAAAACACAGCCTTTCCCTCAGCCTCAGGGGCTTACTATGGCATAATAATCTGGGCATATATATATATATATATATATATATATATATATATATAATTTTTACATATATATAAAAATGGGCCAATATAAATGGGCTGGATGACTTGACTCATTCCATCCATGGGATTTTAATGCTTTGTGATTATTTATTGTTAATTCTACAACAATCCAGACCATGGAATGTCATGCTTAAGAGCCGGGATACTGGGGTCAGACTGGCCACCTTGGCCACTCACTAGCTGTGCCACTTTGCTACTAGTATCTCCAGGCCTCAACTTCCTTCTCTGTAAAATGGGACTGATCATATTATTTACCTCACAGGGTTGATGTAAGGCATTGAACACAAAGCAGGGCATGTGACATGAATTCGAGCAATGAATCTAGCCATTGTTATTGTTGTTAACAGTTATTATTATTAGAACTAATTTGTTTATTCACCACTGCCCTTTGTGTAGAAGGGAGAGTGTGATGCAGCTGCATTTCAGAGGATCTGCTGATGCTCTGTTAGGTAGGTGTGGGCTGTGAGTTACTCCACAAACAAGGGTGTCTGAATTACTCAGCCACTCTGCCCACATGCTGGACCTGCATTTTCTACACACTGGAAACAAAGGCAGTGTGGTGGTTAAGCGTCGCTGTGTCAATTTGATTGCTTGGGAGCCTCTCAGTGGACTAGGAGAGCACACTCTTGGGTGTCTGGGTGGGTCGTGGAGACACGACCTTGAGACTATTTCTGGTCCCTCACCCGTTCCTCTTTAGCACTGCTTCCCTGCTCTGCTTCCAGCTACCATGGACTGAGCAGCTCTGCTCATGATATTTCTGCCTTGGTACCAACTGACCATGGACTGAATTCCCCAAAACCAAAAGCCGAATTAAACCTCTGTTCCTTTAAATTGTGAGTATTGGGTATTGTGTCCCGGTCACAGGAAAGCTGGCTAAATAGGCAGCTTCACTGGAAAATGCCAGGACTTGTTTGATCTACGTGTCATTAGATCTACATATAAAACACCCTCTGTGCTTTGAACCAGCTCCCAGGTGACAGGCACAGCAGGCTGATGGCATGTCTTCTGAGTCCTTGTTCTATCCTCCTGGCTTCATTCCTACACCTGTATGTGGCTCTCACTGGCCACCGTACACAGAACTCCACATATTCTTTTGCGCTTCACCTGCTTTCACTTGATTCATTCTCTCACTCTTCCAATCCCAGTCACCACAAGAGAAAAGAGAAGACCCCACCCATCTTTTCAAATCAGAAAAACTAGTCAGCAATTATCAGCAAATGACGAAGCCAGTGGCCACATAGGCCTGCTGTGGGACTATGGGTGGCAGATAATGACTGATACCTCTAGTAACCAATAAGACCTAGAAAAGAGACTCTTCTCCCTTTTGATTCATCAGCACTGCTTCTAGTGGCCCTGAATTGAGAGGCTGTTTTCTCACTTCATGGGCACAGAGGGACAGTGGGTCCAGGGAAACCTTGGCTGCACTTTCTGCAGGTAAAAATACAGTGATAAGTGTAATCTAGAAAATGCACCTTTTTTTATAGCTATTTTAGCATTAGATGTAGCTCATAGCAAAAGGGACCCAACGAGTCATATCTGTCCATCATCTTGTTCTTACTCCTAATGCAATGCATTGTCTACATATAGCTGGTCACCTTTCACAAATTTCTCTCACATCTGCTAAGTTAGATAATACCCAAGGCAAGATGTGTCTTATTATCTGTATTCTAAAGAGGAAGACATTGAGGCTCAGAGAAAGTGACTAATTTGACCAAGGTCACAGAGCTAGAATAGAAGAGCAGAATTAGAACCCACCTCTCAAGCTCTTAGGCCAGCCTTCCCTATATGTTTCTGAACATTGTGTGGAGAAATCAGAAACCTATTTCCTGAAGATCCCAAGTCTCACTTTTTCCTTCTCTCACTCCTACTTTCCATTTTGGAAACCTCTCACCTTAAGAGTCAAGGTAGTAAAGTTTGAAGAACAACAAACAAAAAAACGTTCCACTGGTGCAAAAGTAAAATTTCTTGATAAGAAGGAAAAATTGAAGACATACATGATCTACCAACGAAGCAATATTAACTCATGAGATGGGCCTGGCAGGAAGTGAAAAGCGTGCCCCAGGAATCGTCTTCACTGTGAAGCAATCCGGGTCCCTGCGGCACAGGAGACATGCACACGCCTCTGCCTTGTGACGAGGGTCTCAGCCACAAGCAGAGTGCCACGCCTCGTGGGCCAGGCTCTGACCCCTCCCCAGTTTGTGTGCAACAGAAGGGCCGAGGCCTTTCCCGTGTCCCCATTTGCTAAAGAACGTGTCTGCTCCTCTCTGGCCTCCGAGCAGAGGTGGGAACCAAGAGAACAGTCTGCCTCGAGACTCTGCCTTCGCTCTTGTGCCTTGAATGTGGCGGCCCTCCGCGTAGTCTGGGCCCACATTCTTGCTTCTGAACACATTTGGTGGCTCTGAAACTTATCACTGTGTGACTCTGCTAGATAACGAGCAACATGGGGATAGACGCACCACGTAAGCCAACTCGCGTGCGATGCCTTGCGAGGGAAAGGGATTCTTCTTTCTCAGGCCCGGGCTGAGGCTCCGGACGCTCCAGGAAAGGCCGAGGACCCCGGCGAAGCTGTCACCAAATGATGTCAGCGTTGGCCAACTGGAGTGGGAGCCAAGGTGAGGAAATAAATGGTCGGAGAACCCTTCCCCTCCCAGCCCTGCGTGCAGCCATCACAGTCCTCAAAAGGCCTTCTGCAACCTGAGCCCCGCAGGAACAAATTCTCAGTGGGGAAACCAATGAAGTATCAAAGGATTGATGAGCCAGCCGACCGTATCCCTATCTAATGGGATAGGACCAATGTGCCAGAGCTGGCCAAAGATTTAAAAATATGTACAGAAGCTGGGGCACACTTGTAATCCCAGCACACTGGAGGCTGAGGCAGGAGGATCTCAAATTTGAGCTCAGCATGGGCCACTTAGCAAGACCATGTCTCAAAATAAAATTTAAAAAGGGCTTTAACGTATGAAGAGACCCTGGGTTTCATCCCTAATACTAAAGAGAGAGAGAGAGCCCAGAAGAATTAATTCTGAATCTGTATGTGGTGAATCAGAAGTATTTTATACTGTCTCACACCCCTTTCGAAGAACAATGAGCTATCTGTGTTGGCAAACCAGGGAAAAAGGATTACTCCCTCCCAGGGCCTCTGGAATTCCAAGAAGGTGCTCGTACCCAGGACAGTGGTCGCTGGCTATGGCACCAGGTTGCTAGTCCGTGGCCACATGGTCACAGGGTGGTTGAGTTCTCACAGAACACGGCAGAGGGGCAGGGCTTCTGTCTTGAACAGCTGCCTGTCGGGGGAAGTTTTTCCCCTTACAGAAATATCAGGGGCTAGGAAGGGGGCAGGGAGGGGCAAAACTGGGCCTTGCAACCCCAGCAAAGCCGAGCTGCCCGTTCACATCTGGGACAAAAGCTCTTTCCTGCCTGACTCCTAATGTAAGAGCCTTGGGGCAGGACAATTCTTTCTTGTTTTTTCAATGGCAGACAGGTATCTGTAATCAAGAGCCACAGAGACCCGTTTAACAGACTGCAAAGCCACCCAGCCATCTGGCTTAAGCACCTGTGACCCGCAGAGCAAGCTTTGTTCTGGTCCCCCAGTGCCAGCCCCGGCCACCAGGGCTCCCGCTATGTCAACACGTGAAGAGATGCCGACGCAGGAATAGACAAACTGTCATTTATCTTAAAGATCCACTTCTAACCGCAGAAATGCAATGAAAACGCACTTGTCCTCGTCACAGAATAACTACAGGATTTGCAAAACATTCTTTCCCCGTGCACTTCAGCATGACCTGACTTTGGGGCCAAGGGCAAGTTGCATGTTTCCCACTTGGCCCTCTTTCTGGAGGCCACACCCACAGCCTTGACCCCGCAGAGCGTCTGTGGCCTGGGTCTGGGGCTCTGCCGGCCTTCCCTTACCGGAGCTGATTTTCTTCTACACACCAATGAGTTCTCATTCCCCAGAGCTTAGTTTTCTAGTAGGAGAAACAGAAAAATAGCTTTGGCTTTTACATAAAGTTATCTGTGCTCTTTCACACACAGCTACTTGTGCCCGCATGGTGGCACACATCTGTAATTCCAGCACTCGGGAGGGAGACTGAGGCAGGAGGATCATTGTGAACTCAAGGCCAACCTGGACTACACAGCGAGACCCTGTCTTAAAAAAAAAAAAAATCCACCCGCAAAAAACTATTTGTGTCCAAAATCCCTTCCTAGCTGTTTCACCATTTTGGGACCTGACCCAAGCCTGACGGGACTTTATTTTTGGCATAAGCAGATTGCACCTGTTTCATCCAGCCTCAAGGTCACTCTGTTGTCTGGTCGTGGTTCAGTTCCACGAAGGAGACTGAGCAGTCACCTCCCCCTAGTATGGCCTGTGCATGCACCCTTGGCCATGAGGGTCCCCTGCCACCCCACCCCCACCCCATCTGGAAATGTTCGAGCCCTTACAGACGTTGCTTTTTATTCATTCACAAAGAACATAAGATTCCAGTTTTTAAAGAACTGAATAGAAATCTCTGCGTCACCATATCAGGGCGGCTGCTCGGCAACAACTCAGTAATTGCCCCGTTTCTAGTGCCTTTTCTCCCTCTCCACCAAAACCAACTTAAGCTGATTACCGCCATCTCCGGCAACCTCACTGGGCTCTAGATATATCCATTTAATATAGCCAAGACAAGCAGCCAACTGCTGTTTTCAAAAGACGATCTGACAGATTCTATTCACTTTCAAAGTAGCTCTCCAAGGCTGGAATAATTATCTTTCATTTCCCTCGTTCTGACACCTTTCAATGATTTGTTGACATCTGAAGAGTTATAGGCGAGCTCAGAAGAGGCAGCTGGACTTTCCAGCTCCAAAGATACAAATACAAAAAGGATTCCCATACAGCAGCAGAAATAACTCTGTGCTTTGCAAATGCATATCCAAATCTGCATATTAATAGAGCACTTTTAGCTTTAAATATAACCTCCAAAGGGGGTGGGTGGTGTTCATTTAACTTGTTCACTGCCAGCACAAGAAAGTTCACCTTTCCCTCAAAACCGGCGTTCCCTCACTTGACCCATAAAGACAGAAAAATGCAAATATCCTGCATTCTCGAACCTCTAATGTTGGTGCCATTCTCGGTCGAGGGGGGAAGCCCAGGAAATGGCAAGAGGCCTCTGTGTTTCATCTGCTGCCAATGGAGTTTGAAGTGAGCATCACTGGAATAATGTCTTTTAATAATCTGCGCTTCTATAGCCCTTTCCTGAGGGTGTCTCTAAAGACGCTCTGTGAACACAGGCCCAGCCTGAGCCGCTTGCCTGGGCACAGTACCCCCAGCATCCTGTCTTTAAATCTCCAGCAAGGCAGGCTGGGAGTAGTTTTTAATAGAGGCTACGTATAATCTACATTATCCAGTTACAAGTATGAGCTGTGATCAAAAACTAGGGAGAATGTTTCCATTTTTAAAAGTAAAAGACACATCGCCACAGATCCCCCCTCAAAATTCTCCCGCTCACGGCTAACACACTTGTCCCATCATTCCTGCCACTTTTCTGGAGCAGTTCTGGAAGTCCTCTTTCATGTCTCTAGTTGCGCTCTCGTGGTTGCCTCAATGTCCTGCATCAACTAAAAACGTTTACCTTCCCTGGTCCTTTTGACTCTGGGGAACAGCCGGGTGTTGCGTGGTGCCAGGTTTGGTGAGTAAGTGGATGAAGACGTGCTGTTATGTTTTTACAAGCTGCCTTTCTGCTGGATGGCACATAGCAGCAGCATTCGCTGAATTGTGGTCTTACCCAGTAAAGACACCCAGGAAAGAGGACTTCCGGAGCTGCTTCAGAAAGCCACAAGAAGAATGAGCTAAGTGTGTTTGAAGTAAGGGAGAGTACTGGGGAGGAGCCCATGGCAATGCGTCTATTACTGTGATGATTTAAATATTCACTGTTTATTTTGGGCACCCCGGTACAGGTACATCTCAAGTGGGATAAATATACAATGTAGAATCTTCAGATTCTTTTCTCTGCCTTTTTCCTCTCTCTGCCTTCACCCTGCCCCCACATAAGCTGAGGACTTTCGTCAACCATTTTAGTGTTTTATCAAGCCAAGTGCTTGATAGGGCAATAGGGACCACAGGTGCAAAAAAAAGTGGGATTCAGGGGTGGTTGTTGAAGACAAATCAACATAAAGGTAGCAGTAAAGGGCAATGGATCAGCATGCTGCACTTGATGGCCCAGATCCATACCACTGTCCCTTTTGTAGCAGCCTGGGGTCCCCTGCGCTACTGGGGAGGAAGAGCTAGCTGGACGAGGGTGGGGGTGGGGTGGGTCTCAGAGAGCACACCGCAGAGCGGGCTGCTGAAGTGAAAGCCGCCTGTTTGAGTTTGCCGGTTCTCATCAGATTGTCCCTCAAAGACGGAGGCTTCTGAGGGACCAAAAGCACATTTACAGGTCACTTCTTTTCCCATCCTCCAGCCACAGTCTCTCAATCAACAGCGCCCCTTACTGGCCAAAGGGTCGTAATCCCAGAGGTTCTGGGCCTCCTCCTTGAGCAGTGTCATCTCATCCGTAGAATTTGAAACACACCAGAATAGCACTGACTGCAGTCCTAGCTCAAAGCTCCTAGCTGCCCCTCTGTCTTGAACTCCAGTCTCAGCCCAGTCAGACTTACCTGCAGGACTTTTATCCTCAGGGGACCTGCGTCTCCTGGAAGACCAACAACCACACATATACCATGTGATTGCAGCAGGTGCAAAATATCGCCAAATCTTCATCAAAAGCAAGTATTGAGGCAGGAGTATCCACATTCCCTGCTAGCCAGATAGATTTGAACTCTAAGTGGTGGATGTCCCAGGGAAGCCGCTAAAAACCAAAGTGGTACTAGTGTTTTTCAAATGCTTTTCTGGAGTGCTCCAAAGAAAGCCTCCTGATGAATGTGCACGTGGCTCGTTAGCTAATGTGACGGGTCAACTGATCGCAGGAGTCCCGTCCTGGCTGCTGGGCCGGGTGGAGCAGGCCTGGGTTATTTCAGGTGAAGGGATTGTCTCAGACGGAGACAGACAGAGAGGTGGAGGGAATTCATTTTGGTTGAGGTGCTTAATTTTGCTTTCTTGCTTGTGAGGATTCATTTCCCCTGGGTAATTTAAAGTTTATAAAGAACCCTGGAATTCCTTCGAGGGTGAGCACTATCACGAATAAAATAAAGAGGCCACAACATGAGAGGTGGTGGAAAAAAGTGGTCAGTGTCACATCTTTGGATTCCTGGGTTTTTAAGCAAAGATTTAGCTAAGGCTTTCAGGCAGTTTAGAGAAGCTGCTTCACATGCCCAGCTCTTGTTTGGGGGCTTGGTATATGTTTGGATGTCTAATATTTATTGTTCCTAGCACTGTGCTATAATTTTCCATGTATTAATCCATTTAATTCTCACAACAGCTAAAGGTGCTAATTAATTATTCTGAATCCATGTATTTCTATTGAAGAGAATGTTATAACACCCACCATCTCCTTCCTTGGAAAATGGAAGTTAGCCTGGCTGGCTGCCCTGAGCAATGTCCTTGTCAATATTTTGAACCCCATGCAAAGCCAGCAGTGATTTGCCATGCCCGCTCCATCAAATAATTTCCTCTACCTTTCTCAGTGAACCTTTCGTAACACTCAGTCCGCTCTTCTTTGGCCACATCCTCGCTTCTCAAACAAATGCAAAACGCGAGTAAAGGACCCAACGTCCTGGCTGGGAAGGGAACTGGCTCCACATCATAACCGTAATCAATCAGTCTTGCTGTCATCTAGTAAAAAGCACAGAACGCCATAGACTGTATGCATCGCCTTGCATTTCAATGTTGGGTGGCTTTTTTTGCAGGTAGGTGGAGATACTGGAGTCCCTCCTCTAGGCCTCTTGCTCCTGCTCTTCCTGAAGATACAGACATAAGCTGTCCCAGGCTCTTGGGAGCACCTTATGCTCACCTGCCTAACAAGCCAAAGCAAGGAAATAAGGCCAAGCAAGCCTACCCTCAATGTGGGCTGCAGCATGCTGTTTATCTTATTCTGTTTGTTTTCATAGCTTTCCTTGACCCATTATTTATTTATCATTGAGAAGGGCCCAGATTCCAAAGTGACTTGTTAACTTGTAGATTTTCACAAGACATTTCTCCATTTATTTTTAATCATTTCAAAATTATAGACAAGTTGCAAGACTAGCCCCAAGAACTCTTTTCCTAATTCATGGGAGAGGTACGTTGCCAACACAATGCCCCATCACCCTAAAACATGTTAGCGTGTATTTCTTACGGACTGAGACACCATCTATCCCACCAACATGAAAAAATTACCGCTGGTGCATACTAAGATCCAACCTTCAAACACCATCCTAGTCTGTCCGGTGGTTTCAGTAACACCCTTTATAAGGAAAGGGAAAACCCAGGACTACTCATCACTCTTGAATGCCACGTGTCTTCAGTCTCCTTAGGTAGGACCTTTGGCAAGAACAAAGTCACAGAAGTGATGTTGGGTTCATAGTGCATCCGGCCACTATGGTACCTGACTTTAATTTTCCCCACTACTGATAGTTGTAATGTAACTCAGATGACGAAGTGATGTTTTCCATGTAGCTCCACTACAGTTGCTTTTTCCCCTTTGTCATTTTTAAGGACTTTGTGAGGAGGTCGTTTGAGACTATGCAAATATCCCATTACTCATCAGACTTCATTCACTGTTTTTAATAGCCACTGATGTTTGTTGGTTAAATGAACAACTACTGTGATGGTTGCCAACTGATGATTTTTTCTGATTCTGCCTTTCCTCGTTCATTTATTAGTTGGGGTGCTAGTTTAAGGAAGAACTGTAACTTTTTCCACTTATGTATTCATCTGTGCATTTATATCAGTAAGAATTCATGAATTCTTTTCCTATTTAGTGGGTGATAATATACTCTTATTGTTATTTATTTTATGCTCAAATTGTTCCAGATGTGGCTAGTAGGTACTCCTCCACTCTGGCTTCTTGACACACCACTGCACTCTTTGAGCCCTTCCTTATATTCTGACACAAGATGTTCTAGCTTCATCTAGTACATTCCCTGACCCTGCCACCCACCCCACCCCCAGCCTTGGAATCAGCCATTTCTCCAAAGAGCTTGGGTTCCTTTTGGGGGGCCTTCGGGAGTCCTGATCTGCTGTCTGGTGCTGGGTGGCATTCTCAGGCCTTCTTGTGGACAGAGCAGGGAGACGTTTACGTATGTGTTTACACTGTATCCCCAACTCCAGTCCAACATCAAAGGGCTTATTCAGTGTATGTAGGTCCCCCTCTCCAACAGTGAGAAACCTGGTCGCCATGTTAGCCCTCTGCATATGCGATGCCCATAAGCCCTAAAACGTAACTGGATACCCTTGGCCTATCGAAGGCATCTTCAGCCTGTAAAATAGTGGCCATAATACTACTTTCTGTACTCTCCCACTCTACAGACATCCTGAGTTTCTCAGTCTCCTGTGCATGTACATTGCCCACTGCCACTGCGGCAATGCGGCAGCCTCCAGAGGCACCCAGATGGTCCGCTTCACCCCAGCCCCCTGGAGTGTCACAGTGCTGAGAGTCACCTCACTGTGTCACTCTGCCTCCCTACCGCTGCCTCCACAGGGGGCCGGATTCTGGCAAGAAAGTTCAGGAGGAAGAGTTTATCTTGCTGCGCGCCGTGTCGCTCCAGCAACGCTCTCCACCCCTCTTAGTTCGGCTGTTGGGCTAATTTCCATCTGCACCCCTGTGTTGTTTGTGTTTTGTGGTGCTGAGGATCGAGCTCAGGACCTCGTTCGTGCTACCACCGCGCCACATTCCCAGACCACTTTATTTGTTTAATTTTGAAACAGGGCCCCTCTACCTCACCCAGGCTGGCCTCGAACTCTCGATCTTTCTGCCTCAGCCTCCTGAGTAGGAGACCGCAGGCGTGCACCACCATGCCCAGCCTGTACTCCTTTGTTTTTGTTGCTCCTGCAAGAACGCAATCTCAGCGCTTTCCCACCTCTCCCATGTGATACAGCACTTTTTTTTTTTTTTCATAAAACCTGGGCCGGGTCCCACAGTCCCTCTCTCCTCAGTCTCTGACAGCCAGCATTCTACCTTCCATCTCTAGGATTTTTACTAATCTAGATGCTCCATATAAATGGAACTAAACAGCATTTGTCTTTTTGTGTCTGTCTTACTTACTGAGCATAGTGTCTTCAAGGCTCATCCGCGCTCTGGCATGTGTTAGGATTTCTTTGCTTTTTAAGGCTGCATGACGCTCTCGCACGCGTGCACCACAGTTTGCTGATCCAAAGACACGCGCATTGAGCATATCCAGCCGCAGTCTGGCTGCCCTCGCGCCGGTCCTGCTGCGAGGCAGCTGTCCTCAGCTCCACGTCGCAGGCAGAAGGAACCTCGAGGGGGAGCGGTGGCCTGTGCGCAATGTCAAGCGGCTGCTCAGGACTCAAGTCCCGATCTGATCTCCCCATCTGGCATTCTTAGCACAACTAACCTGCCTATTTCTTACTAAGAGCAAACATTTCACACTCCTAGAAGACTCAGCCTTGGCCGGGCGCAGTGACGCATCTGTCATCCCAGCCTTCTGGGAGGCTGAGGCAGGAGGATCCCGAGTTCCAGCCCAACCTGGACAGCTCAGCAACTTAACAAGATCTTGTCTCATAAGGGGGGGCGGGGCTGGAGCTGGAGTTCAGTACAAAGACCTCGGGTTCGACCCCCACTGGTGAAAATAAATAAAATACAGTAATAAAACAACAAAATGGGCTGGGGAAGTAGCTCAACGTGAAGGCCCTGGGTCCAATCCCCTGGACAGCCAAAAAAAAAAAAAAAGAGTTAGGCCTTCCTGTTATTATGTCTACTACTGCCATGATCTGCCAGACACTGTTGCAAGCTGTTTGTCTACAGAAGCTCATTTAATCTTCAAAACGACAATACAGTTGCTTCTCAACTTGTGGTAGGGCTGTGTTGTAGATTAAAAATATCCTAAGTGGAAAACGCATTCATACCTTTATCTACGGCACATCCTCCTGAGGCACAAAAGAGGAAGTAAAAGAATTAAGATGTGCGATATACCTGTACCAACTCATGATGTGTTCATCGTCTGTTGCCAGCGTGTACTAATAAAAACAACAACAAAAATTCAAGGTATGATTTCTATTGAATGCGTATGGCTTCCATACCATCACAAAAGTGAAAAAAAAAAAAACCAAAAAACAAAAAGAAAGTTGAACCATCAGAAGTCAGGGTTCATTGTGCTATGTGAGTATGACTGTTGCCTTATTTTGCAGATGAGGAAACAAGGAACAAGGAGAACAGGTAACTCACCCAAAACACACAGCCAGCAAGGGCCCTCACTTCCCCTCCTTGGCGCCCGGCTTCTGTCTGCAGCTGCCCACAGACGCCTGGCCCCGGGGCACTGAGGACAGTTCTCGCCTGCTGTGGGGTCCCGGTGGACTTGTCCTTTCAGGGGACACAGATCCCACCGCTGTGTTGGCTTTGGGGACCTTTGGGTCCCCATTGCTGTTCAGGCAGTCAGAATATCATACTTGTCTCTGGTCTCTGTGAGAGTCATGACAAAAGAGTGTCATTCATTGTGCTTAATTTTGGAGCTTTAAACGGACCACTAATATTTATGTTATTTATAATATATTAGTATGTTACTTATCATAATATTTACATGTATTACTCATGATAATATTTACATAGAACAAATTGTTACAATATTTAGACAGCTTTTTTTTTACTTTAGGAAACATCTGTTCATAACATTAAAATTACAGAATAAGAATTCCTCACACTTATTTTCTGCCATCAGCCAGTTTTTGTCTACCCTTCAGCTACCTAGAAAATGGTAAATTTTGTTTACGTTAAACAAAATAAATTTCTTAAAATATATATGTTGTATATGAGAATTTCACACATCTTGAGACAGGCAGGCATATTTCCTAATCCTGGTTCTGCATGACTGTGACCTTGTGGTAGTCTGTGGAGGGTGTTTGGCTGCTGTTTCCCGGCTGGGGATGTGGCTAAGTGTAAGAAGTCCTGATTCAGTACTGCAGCCCGTCAAATTACTTTGTAATGAGTTAAATGGGGTGTTCTACTTTAACCTATTTTAATCTTGAAAAATTCTTTATTCTCCAAAAATATCTGGTAGTGGGGTAAGAAGAAGAATCACCATTAGGTATTATCTGCGTGTGTGTGTGTGTGTGTGTCCACATGCACATGCATGCACATAAATACAATTCTCCCCTTTCAGTTTACATGAGGGCAGTTAAAGCACTTTCTGGAAAGAACACAGTGAAGAATTGCTTGGCAGAATCGGACACCAGCTGAGACGAGAGCAGACAGGCAGGAAGTTGCCTGAGAGGCCGGGCCAGAACTGAAGTGCCTAACACGCCCAGGACTTCGCTGGCCGGCCGACCTCAAACTGGGTTTCTAGGAGAGGAATTCCAGCAGGAGCATGTGTCGAAGGCAAAATCACTCAGGGGGACTATCTGCTGGCCTGAAAAAGAAACTCTCAACAGCAAAGATGTGTCATCTTACAAGTTAGGACGCAGTTGTTTAAACCTTTAGCTGTTGTCCACATGGGTTGACACTGAAAGTAGAAGTCATTTCTGACCACAGGCCAAGTATGCGTCCGGCGCGCACTGACTGATGATGTGAGTCTGAAGCGGTGATTTCTAGAGTGCACGAAGCTCAGGACTTCTGGCCCAGAGATGTGTGTCTGAACGACACAAAAGCCTTCACTGAGCCTAATTTTATCTCCGCCTGCACCTCATTACTGTGTGGTAGCTTGTTTTGTGCAAACAATTGCTGGTTTCTAGCATAACAAGGAGGCCCGTGGTGTCTATATCGAACATATTCCTCAGAGAATGAGAAATCTCCAACCGGGAAAGAGGAGATTCTTGTTAAACCCTGGAAATAGGCTGAAATGTAAATGCGTGTTCCCTTCCACAACGTGCCTAATTGCCCATAAATGTCATTAAGTTGAGAAATGTTTTCCACCAAATTAACTTTGACTCGTGATGTCTAATTAGCAGGAGAAGCTGGAAGATAACAACTTATCAGTCACTGTTTAAGAAAACATATTTAACGGGTGACTTTTGGCTAACGGCAATGCTGAAGCAGGTATTGTAACTGTCAAAACCATGCCTGAGCCCGGCAATTAAGCACAATGTCTCTTTTTCGGTGCCAAGAATTTTACAACTCCCTCGCAGATGTTTTCTGAAAATTATGGCGAGTGTGGGTTCCCCAGGAATCCAGTGTGTACTTGAATGATACATTCTGGATGTGAGAAAAGAAAATATTAGTGAAGATTTCAAAGCTCTTGGCAGGAAACATGGGGACAGTGCATTGGAAAGGACTGATTCAGTTTTTTAATCTTTTTCAGAACTTCAGGTACAAATTCTCCTTTCTAATTAAAAGCAGAAAATATGGCCATAGTGCATTTTGGGCTTGCAAAGTACTTCCAGGTAAACTGAGGCCCAGAGAGGCTGTCACCTTCCTGGGTAGTGATGAGGTAGGATCTGAACTCAGCTCTGTGAGGCCTAATTGGAACTTTGGTTCGCTGCAGGTTCCTGCCTCCCTCGGCGGCACGCGTATAAAACCAGGCAGAAAGTTCCCCTTTATTTTCACTGGCCTCTAACTGAAATTTCGAATTCGGTTGCAAAGGTAGAATACACACCACAGACGTAGTTGCTGCCCGTGTGCCTTTGTCATTAACCAAAACTGCTGAGATTTGCAAGTCACGTTCCCATTAGGAGACATCACGAATTGCTGTTCACACTCAGCACTGTTTCAAAATTAGGCACTTTGTTAGTCTTGGGACTAGATGTTGTTATTTAATGTGATTTCAAAGACCCCTTCTAGATATCTTCCAGAATGAGTCAAAGACATCATATTACAGTGATCCACGCACACCCATGTTACAGCAGCACGATTCATAATAGCTAATCTCAGGAGCAGCCTACAGATCACCAAAAGATGGGTGGATAAAGAAAACGTGGTGGTTACACACAATGAAGTATACTCTACCATAAAGAGGATAAACCTGAGTCATTTGTAGGAAAATGGATGCACCTTGAATCCATAATATTGAGTGAAATAAATCAGATGCACAAGCTTAAATATACTATGGTTTCTCTTATATAAGAAACCCACCATATAAATAAATCAAAGAGCAAGATAAAAGATAGAAAATAGGGAGGTAGATCTTTGGCAAACAGGGTGGGAACTAAGAGATCTTGGGTGGGAGAAAGGAAAAGGAAAGTGGATGTTAAAAGAATTAAAATGTGTTATGTGCACATACCAACTACCCACAATGATTGTATTTGTTATATACCACAAAAATGTACTAAGGAAAACTATACCGTTATTATCACAAATCTGTTGTTCAAAAAATACTCTCATTACTGTGTTTCCATATAATTGCTTTCCTTTGAATTCATAAGTATTTCATTTTGCACTTTTAAAATATTATTCTGAAGAGTGGTACGGAGGCTTCACCAGGCAGCTCAGAAAGGGGCAAGCCCCATCTCTGGAGCTGCCACGTGTACCACGGAAGCTCTGTAGCAGCCATATTAACAGTCACAGGCCTGCAGGGCTGGGAATCCAGGAAACTGCTAGTGGATGTGTTCCTGGGTGTCACGCAGGAGGCACCGAGCACCTTTTAGACATGAGCAGGACATCCAGCCTGAGCTCAGTGGGACCCCACAAACAGGTCAGGTCCAGTTAGGAGATCTGACAGAGGAGCCCTGACCTCATGGGAGAAAGAGAGGGTCGGGCATCTTCCATCTGCCCAGACAACCGTCAGTCTCCCCTGTGTGGTCCCAGTCTAATAAGGACTGTGCTGTCCCCTAAGTTAGTCTAAATGAGGGTGACGCTTCCCTTCAAAAGAGAACGAGCATGGAAGCCCCACTACACACGCAAGCACCAGGAGAAACACAGGACCTGTCCCCAAAGCTGGGGGAATGCATGCCCGCAGAAGAAAACAACTTGAGAGAGCTCAGTAAACCACAGGCGAGGTGCCACAGTCACCTCACACACACCGGCCACACTAGAGACGCTCGGGAGCCCTCGGCCTTCTCACCCCAGTCCGGCCCTGGAAAACACTAGGGAATCCACAGCCTAGAAAGGACAGGAAGAATTTGGAGAGCACCTGGGTTCATTGGAGGATGGTAAGGAGTGAGGGTTAGAACGTTATAAGGGGCACTGAAAACAGGTACTCGTAACCCAGAGAGAGTGGCTGTCACAGGTAGGAGTTTGTTTATCTGAAGGGTAGCAACGGATGTTTCTGAAATGTACCTGAATTAATAGTTTCAAAATAGAGTTCTTTTACAGCTTTTTTTACAGCATTTTCTCGCCAAGAGAGAAAGCGGGAGGACTCCTGAGGGGTGAGGTCTGGGAAGGTGCCACAGCAAGGGGCCCCGCTGGTAGGATGAGGTGTGGACAGAGTCTCCATCCTCAGTCGGGCCTTGCCTGAGGCTAACTCCTGTGGACTGCTTTGCAGCGGTGCTGTGTGACGCTCCAGTTCCTAACCAACACCCCAGCCCAGAGAAAAGACAAATTGTAAGGCCACTCCCTGTCCACCTCCACAGAGGGAACCATTGCCTCCCAAGAGTCCAGGAACTGGGATCAAAGCACCAAATTCCACAGCTAGGAAGACTTTGGAGGTTCCATTCAAACTCACCTCCGAGTCCACACAGGATATGCGGGTGGCTGTCATGATTGCATGAGGGACAGAAGGACAGTGGAGGAAGGTGAGATCTGTGAAGGCAAAGCATCCCCGAAGTTATGAAAATGGATATTAGGGATGGGAGAGGTGCACAGGGTATTGTCACCCTCACTCAGCGCCATGCATGACAAAGTTTTGCACATGTTGGGCCCACTCATCTCTGACATCATTTTTAGGACCTCTGCTTCCCAGATGAGAAATCTGGGTTTAGAAAGATGAAACGACTCACCTCCTGAGCATCAGAACCAAGCAAATGAAGTAAGTCCTGAGTGCCGTTACAAACTACAAGCTTTGGCCAGCTGAGTGGCACAGTCACCAGGGAAGGAGGAGCCAGGCTGAATTTCTTGTTGGACACCTCTTTATTCCTAATACCTGCCATTGTCCCTGGGATATAACAGGTGCTCAGTTAATTTTCTGGAATGAATGGATGTGTGTACAAATTTTTGTTTCCTGAGTGCATAGCTTGAGAAGCATTATCACAATGTGGTCTGTATACCACGCTTTTTCAGGAGTGTTTGACAGCCTGAAACAAATGTTAACCTCCCTCACCATTCTGGGGTTGAATGGGCCCAAGGAAGCAAAGAACAAGAGCAGCAGCATCCACAGAGTCAGAAAGGACAGCCAGGAACCCAGAGGGTTGGATTCTTGCTGGGGGTTATTTTTATTTCTTTAGATCTACCTCTTTCCAAAAAGGACTTCGGAATGGCTGTCTGTTGCATCAGACAAAGACAAGAGAAAAGCAGCAGATGGAATCTACCAGAAGTCCAAAGACAGAGGGTTTGCTTGCCACAAGTCTGGGTTCTGCGTGGAGCTCTCCAGTATTAAGGAGAAGTGGAAGCTTAGTCCCAACCAAGGAAGAAATCAGTCTGGGACATCAAGAGTGGAGGAAAGAAAACATCAGAGGTGCTGGAGAAAGAGAGTAGGAGGCAGCGGGTAAGGGGCTTGAACTCAGGGCCAGTTGCTCACCTGAGATTCAACACTTTACCCATGTAGACAGGCACAATTCAGAGAGGATGGCACCTTCCAGGAAAGGACATTTCCCTAGAGCACAGGATCTTGCCCCATGGAGCATTCAAGCGCCACAGGGGGCGACTGTTCCTCCTGAATTCCAGGTTCACAAGTAGACCTGACATGGGTGTTCCCAGGACAGCAAACCCTGGAACAAAGGATCCTATTGGTAAATTTCTTCTCCCTTTTATTAGGGGAAGTACAATTGAATAAAGGAGACTGGCATTTAGCTTACAAGCTGTTGTCACATTTCCATTTGTGTGTGTGCTCCATGGAGGCCAAGAACACACACCCTGAAGCTCCCCTGGAGAAGAGCTCACGCAGAATGGCTAAGAGCTGAGGCCTGGAGTCAGAGGGTCCAATTTCTAACCCTCACCGTGTCCACTTGGAAAGTGGCATAATACAGAGGCAATGCCCGTACAGCATTACAAGTACCTAGCAAGGGGTAAGTGCACAGCAACACGTCACTACTGTTATTATGTACTATCTTTAGAGCTCCTGGAAATGTAGGTGTTGGAAATACAGCATTGCTTTTTGAAGACAAGGTTCCCCTTTGCACGCCCTTTCCATTAGGGTGGTGGTTCTTAACTTGCTAGAAGGTCCCTGATCTCTTTGTTAATGAAAATTATGAACCCTCTCTGCAGAACAGTGCAGGCTTTTACCTTCAACCCCGGGCAGTTCATGCACCTCACCCCAGAACCCACACGTAGGCCCATCTCTGGACCCCAAATTGGGGTTCCCCACTTGGGAGTCGAGATACACATATCTGCTTTGTCCGAGGGACTCTACATTGGGCCACATGACAACTGGAAAGCAGCAACTTCAGCTCTCATCAGACCCAAGAATGCTGCCCCTCTCTCTGGGGCTCACAGTGGCGGGGAAAGGACTCTGTATGTGAAGTTAACATGGTGAATTTACAGAGAAGCAGACTTGGATGGTGGCCGGGGTGGGGCCTTGGATCTGGAGATGTTTGGGCTGGGAGATTTCCCTATTAGATAGGCAGCAGCTCTGGAGGCACTGGGGATGGGAAACAGTGGCACAGCATGGCTAACTTACCCTGGTACCAACTATGCACATTTCTTCTCAACTCTGTGCTGAGAGACATCCATCTAGAGGCTCAAAATCAGCTGCAGTGGGAATATTTTCTCTATGGAAGATGGCACATGCTAAAAATTAGGACTCTCTCCGCCCCAACATTGGGAGAGTCAGTTGTTAAAACTCTACTTCATATCACCGGCTGAAAGGAATTTTTAGCTTGGAAAGCTTTGACTGTTGAGCTCCAAGACTATCAAGTTGGGACTCAGGGCCAAGAGAAGGAAACTAATGTATAACCTAAGATGTAGAGAAGAAGGCAAAGGTCAGGTCCAGTTAGGCATCTAGCTGGAAACACTCCTTGCCTCTCTCTCTCACGGGCCCGGAAATGGCGGACATAAGATGCAAGAGGTTCGGCCCACCATGCATACCATGGACAGGTAACTTTTCTAGTCATCTGCAAAATAAGGAAATTGCAAGAGCCGGTAATTTTTTGGAGTTCCCTTCTGTTGATAACATTTAAGATTCTCATTACATTTATTCGTATATGAAAAGTTAGCTAACAACATAAAAGGAAATCCGCAGGCCACAACACTGGTCCTATCCACAAGCACGGGCCATTAAAAAAAAAATGGGGTGAATTTATTTATCTCTTCAATTCAAATTATTTTGGAAACCTGCTATTATGTGCAGAGAATCTGCTCGTTCCCACCCCTCCCCAGCCTCTCCATTTCCCTGCCTTGGGCCCCTCTCTAATGCTCACATTGTGCGCACACCAGAGGTTGTGGGAAAGCAGGACAAAGGCAGGTGAGGAATCTAGCAGTCAGGCGTAGCAAATGCTGTCAGTGGCCTGTCAGTATCCCCACTCCAGAGAGTCCTCCCCAGATGCCTGTTTAATTGATGACTTCTTTCTGGATTTGTGCTAGTCCATTTTCTGGTGCTATAATGATTTTGTGTATGTGTGTGTGTGTGTGTGTGTGTGTGCACGCGCGCTGGGGATCGAATCTGTTGCTATAATGAAATAGCCGAGACGAGCTAACTTTGTAAAGAAAAGGGCATGCTGTGGGTAAGAACCTCATGGCATATGACAGGAGTGCCTGTGGGAGAGAGGAGTCATGTGGCAAACAGGAAACCAGAGAGGTGGGGGTCCCACAGTCCCTTCTAAAGTCCCAATTCCGATGATGAGCTCAGGCCCTCCCGCTGCGCCCCTGGAGAAAGTTTCACACCACCAGACTGGTGGCCAGGCCTCTAACATGAGCCCTTGGGGAGCAAAACACATCCATACGCTCAGTCCCTGAGGCTGCCTTCGGGCTGAATATACAGCAGGCTGTGGAAAGGCCCGAGTGTTTATGTCCCTTGAAGTGACTTCAGGCAATGAGGACAGGGGGCTCTTCACTGTCCCCATAGGCCGCCAGGAACTCAGCTCATTTCTTGCAGTGGGAAGTAGTTTGAAAGTCCATTTATTTCAGCTGACTTTCTCTCCTTCCTCATCTCATGCCCCTACTTCTCTTCCAACATGTCCTAAAATTGCCTCTCAAATAAGCTACATATACCAGAATTTTTGTCTCAGTGTCACTTTTGGAGAAATCAAAATAAAAACATTGGAATTCTAAAAGTGCACTGTGTAGCTTCAAGCAAATTGCTGGGCCTTTCTGAGTCTTGCTTTTCTCCTCCATTAAGTGGGTTCCCGTGAGACCGTCCCTCCCCCCAGACCCACGCACAGGGAGGATGTGAGGCAGCACCCGACACGAGATGCCACAAGGCCTGAGGCTAAGTCAGCGGCTTCCTATGCATGCTTGGAAGATGTCAGATGTCTCTAGGAAAGACAGATTTCATTCCCCACGGAGCCTCAGGAAGTGTGAAGATGTACTGACCTAACGCCATTTTGGAGCTGGGTCTTGGCCAAGAAAGAAGAAATGAGAGACAGGCAGGCAGGAAGGCAGAAAAGAAGGAAGAAAGGAAAAGAAGGAAGAAGGGAAAAAGAAAACGAAATCTGTGCCATCTTCTCATCTTCCAACTCCAGGGTCACAGGACTGTCCCTGACAGATTTGGAGAAAGGACATGATGTTGAAGAAAACAATTGTATAAATTATGCTGCAGAATTTAGACAAAGCCTGGACTTTCCCAGAGCACAGAGCTACAAACACATAAAAATAAAACTGACTGGATGTATAAAAATTGGCAAATCTCCCCTTTCAAAAGGGAAAATCTCCTTCACCAATGTTTGTTATTGTAACAACAAAATCGGAGAAAGGACACAAACATTCAACTAAACACTCTTCGGATCAGAAAATGACAAGAGGCAAGAACTCTGTGGTGGCCCCTCGTGGGTTCTTGGTTTACCCCATTTTTTTGAGCCCTGCAGCCCCATGTACGGGGGTAACATTATCCAAACACTGCCACTCCTGTGGATGAAAGGACAGCCCCAATCCTGGCTCTGTTTGTTTTTAAGGCATTGAATCTTTTTTCAAAGTTATTTTTGTGTTGCCAGAGAAGAATAAAGTGGTGGAGGAAGAACGGGAAGTAACCAGTTTCAAACACACCTCCAGCCCACATGTTAACTATAATACGGTTCGATAATTAGAAGCTGAGCACAGAGCAAAGCTGTGTCCCCAAAAGCGCATACATTTTCCGCTCCCTCCTTCCCCTGACAATGGATCACTGCAGGAGCCGCTGATCTGATCTGTTTCAACTTCTGGAATCAAGGAATTCACACTCCAGGGCAACGATCTCGGTCCTCTAAATCTCAAACCTTCTGTTGAGCTGTTTAAAGTGGAGAGATCAGGGGAACTGAAATGCATAGCACCTTTCCATGGCCGTCGCCCTGCAATCACTTTGCATTTAAAAAAAAAAAAAGAAAAACAACTTTTCTCTCTCTATATATTTTTAAGTCTTAAAAGCTCCCACCAAGCCAGAGAAGTTTCCGCCCCATATAAATTCAGAGGATGAATTCACACAAAGCCTCCAGAAGATTTGCAATGGAAATGGCCACTGGCCCTTAAGCACAGAGCCCAATGCAGCAATTCTTGCAGCGTTATTACAGTGTCTGATTTGGAATTCAAATTCTACCCAAGACAACGGTCCTTCATTATGTTTCTGACATCCGTTACCTTGCCTGCTGGCTAGCCGGATCCCGCGGACAGCTTACCCTGGGAGCCATTCCGACTCTTCACCCAAACACACAGAGAAGGTGACCGGCCAAAGGGGAGCCACCCAAAGAGACACAAGCTGGGTCATCCTCTCCCCCCGCCATGCCCCAAGCCCCTCTCTCCGCCCTGTGCCGCTGTCCTTTGTGGCCACACCAGTTTGTCTTTCTGAGCTGTGAAACTGGAGGGACTGCTTCTGTGGCAGCCCCGGGTACCTGTTGACCAGCTCACACACTCACACACGTGCGTGCACGCACACACAGTGCAGATCCTCGGCTGCTGTCAGCGACACATGCTCCTGGCTCATCTGGGTGGCCCAGCCTCATTAGGAAGGGATTTGGTGCCTGTTAGTTAATTGAGGCCCATTCCCACCACCTGCCACTCTCGGGTCTCATCTGCACACTAACTGCTCCTAATTGTCATCATACGGCGGATCCCCGCAACAACTTGAGAACAGATCCTGAGCAGTGCGTGATGGTGCGGGGCGCGGGGTTCGGGGAGCGTCAGGCGCTGTGTCGATTTATCCTGGGACAGAGGTTGGGCAAGCAGAGGCACTTTGTGCCAACAACAGTGTGGAAGTTTGGTGTTTGGTGAGCTCTCCTGTGCCACTTTAATACACCGGGTGAGTCGCAGGCTTTGTGGGACAGGGATAAACTCGGTGGGAAGCAAACTATGCACCTCGCGTAGAGCTGGTGCTGTGCTCACCACATAGAACCAGAGCCAGTGGGCTTAGGAGTCAGAGCCGTCCCATGCCCAGCTTCAAGAGGAGAAGAAAAGGTGCAGAGGTGAGAGGGGAGCTGGGAAGAAGCCACAGAAGGACCCAGAGGGAGAAAGTCAGACACACACACAGACATTACGGGGACACACATCACTGCTTGAAGAGTTCAGAAGGGGCTTTGGTGTAGGTATGAAATAGCAATCTAGTGAGAAATAGAAACTGATTCTAAGATGTAGGATGTGAGGACTATATACCTGTAAGAGGGGAAAGGAGAAAGAGGCCATCCCATGAGAAATTACAGGATTGAAGGGGCTCGAGACCCATCTGGACTTATTAGACATCAGACTATGGCAATTCAAAAGATTGGTTTTGCTTTTGTTTTTCAGTTTTGAATAAATTTTTCCACTCTAAACACAGCCGCAACACACTTCCTCGGGTTTCTAAGGCCTGAGATTTTCAGGATGCCCCATCACTATGGTATTTATTGGGAAGTATTTTTGGCCTAGACCTTTCTTATTAAATATCTCTCCTTGTTGGATGAAGAAATGGAAAAGAAATAATAAAAACATGGAATGAATGATAGGAGGGGGAGAGAAGGAGGGAAAGAAGAAAGAAGAAGGTGGCGCATACCTGTAATCCCAGCATTTGGGAGGCTGAGGCAAAAGGATCACAAGTAAGGCCTGGGCAATTTAGGGATTTAGAACTTGTCTCAAAATAAACATTTAAAAAATAAAAAGGGCTAGGGACGTAGCTCAGTGTAAAGACCCTGGGTTCAATTGCCAGTAAGACACACACACACAGACACACACACACACACACATACATGTGCACACATGCATGCACACACCAAAGAAGGAATGAAGGAAGTGAGGGAGGGAGGAAGATGAGGGGGAGATTACCCCAAAGGGAAAGATCAGGGTGCCGTGGATTTTGTCCAGAAGAGATTTCAGCTCTTAGTGCCCAGGCCCAGTCACCAGCTCCAGAAAAGGGCCAGTAGCCCACAGCCAAGCCCAGTGAGAGCAGTTCCCCTGGAACACGGCCCCTCTCACGGTCGTTTTCATCCATGAGCCCTGTCTAGTGTCCACTGCTACGCCTTTGCTTTCTGTTTCCTCCACAAATGTAACAAGTGATTTTTAAGGCTCTCGAAACCACTGGTTTTCTTTTTAAGTTTTGATAGAGACATCTGTGCAGCTTCCCAGAGCCCATGTGCACACCCCACGAGCAAAGCCTTAAAACGTTCTTTGGCTTAATTTGCCGGCTCCAGCACCTACCCTCCTCCTCTGAGCTCAATTCTGCCCATGACACAAAACCCGAAAGCCCCTCTTTTCTTTTCACATCTCGTGGTGCATGCTCCTGGCTTCTAGGCTCCCCCTCCTCAGAGTCCATCCTGTCCCCCACTGGATGTCACTCACTGTTTCCCCCGCTCCCTTCCTCCAGCCCGTGAACCCGAGGGGCCTGGTCTAGGCTGCGTCTGAGAGCTGGCAGATTTCAGAGGAAAAAAAGCACACGGGAAAGAAAGAATGGCAGTTTGACACTGCACTGTCACAGTTAAAACGGGCCCCGCGCGTGACCCGGGCTTGGACACCGATGCCGCGTGCCCAGTCACAGCTGAGACTGCATCTGCCACAGTTCACGGCCGCCGCGCCATGCTGGGGGACCAGATGCCTCTGTTGATGCCTCTTTCCTCCTGCCTTCTGCCGGATGGGCGGCCGCAAGACAGAGCCCAGCCACCCGGCCCTGGACTTCATCTGTCCCCGCAGCCTGCCCTTCCCTCCACCCTTTCTGTCTCCACAGGCCCACCCCAAACGGCCAGAAGGGGGTCCTTCTCTTCTTAAAGTTTGACCCGAAGGAGCAAAGCAGAATAAAAGGCTAACCAAGAGGACTTTGATTCCTGCCATACACAGGACAACACAGAGATGGACGCAGGAGGCCACCAGTGCCCCTGCTCTGTGTCCCCACTGACTTCCTGTTTTAGATGTCACTGGTTTGTAGGAATAGTGACATTGGAGAACTGAGCTTAAACACTGGCACTTAACCTTTTTAGTAAAATTGACCTGTTTTGTTGGAAGTTGGAGGCTGGGAGGAAGAATGACAGATTTGAAGCCAGCAGCCTGCTGCCATTTCATAAATATCCTCAAAATGGATTTTGGTTTTGGGTGCTGAGTAAACCATCCTGGGCACATTTGCCACCCTCTTCTGTCTCTCCCTAATCCCAAGGCACGTGACTCATGCACACGGGACGTCTGGGCAGCCCTTCAGGACAAGGGGAGCTGAACACACAGAAGGAAGAGCGTTTGTCCACAGGGACCAGATGAATTCTTTTTTGTCCAGGACACACGGCAGAACAAGTGCCAGTGGCTGCCCAGGGTCCAGGAGACTCCACAGGGTGAGAGTACATCAGAGTTTTGCACCATTCAGCAGCTCCTCAAAGACACACCTTTGGCCGGAAAGGAGAGACGGTCGCTTTCCTCCATGAGCCCTCTCTGGTGTCCAATGCGACGCTGTCTCTAGTATGTCAAAGGTCGTCCTTGCTCCGGGCAGCCACCCACATCACAAGCCTAGAATTCTTCCTCTTGGAAATGCCGGGATTTGCTGCCTCTCCCAACTTTCTCCTTCCCGAAAGACTCCCTCCATCACCACCCATTCCCTGTTACTGGAAACCTCTTGCTCCAAAATTGAACTTCAAAATGAGGTTTTTTTGCCTAGAAATGATGTTACAGTGCTCCCTCATTAGTCGAGGGGGACACATTCCAAGGCCTATAATGGATACTGAAACTGCAATTACTACCAGATATACTATGCTTTTTCCTTTATATACAGACCTATGATAAAGTTTAATTCCTAAGTCAGGCACAGTAGGAGACTAACAACTAATAATACAATAGAACAATTATAAGAATGGACAGTAATGAACGATATTTGCAAGTTAGGAATTGCTTATCCCTGGAATTTTCCACTTAATATTTCTAGCCATGGTTGACCACGGGGAACTGAAACTGCAGAAAGTGTAGCACAAGGGACAGAGGGACATCTGTGCCCATGGTTGGGGGACCCTACAGGCACGAGTGTTTGGACACATCAAGGGCTTTATGCTAAGTGCTGGGCTGGCCTGGAATTCTAACAAGCAGGTTGGTCCAGGTCTGCTAAACAAACCAGGTCAGATAAATGAATTTAGGGCCTGCAACACCTGGACAATGGTCATCAATTCATGGAAATACCATGTGGTAAGTAGTGTGTGTTTTAAACATCATGGAGACACTGGAAGAGCACAGGTAGACTCTGCCTGGTACAGAGGAAACATTTCCCCGGGGGTGACATTTGCACTGAATCCTGAAGGGTTCAAAGAAACACCAGACGTGAAGGTGTGGAAGGGGCATTCAAGAATTATCATTCTTTCCGCCATCGAGCTCTGCTAAGTGCTGGGCTGGCCTGGAATTCTAACAAGCAGGTTGGTCCAGGTCTGCTAAACAAACCGGGTCAGATAAGCCAAACATGGTGCAGGGCGATGGAGACTGCAGGGTGAATGAGGATGTCTCTGCCCCCAGTGAATTCTCTGACATATGCAGAAAATTCTGTGCAGTGGTGTTTTTTATTAAGAAATATACAGTGAATGCCTCATGGTGATTTAACAAATGAGGTTTGGAAAAGCAACTCAGTTGTAATCTGGCAGTTACCTAAATAAAAATGTCAAAAACAGACATACTTTGCCACATTTAGTCCTTCAAGATTCCCTGGGATCAGCATGTATGCCACAAGAAAGCAAAACTTTCAAAGAGAATATTATAATAGAAGGAAAAAATGGAAACCAAGCTTCTGTAAATAAGGGAGAGAAGAAGGATTGAAGGAGGTGAGGGGAATGGGGAAAATAGAAGAACCAAGATATATTAGGTATAGGTACAAATTCCTCACGATGAATGTGATCAATATGTATATCAAATGTATACCAATAAAATTAATTTTAAAAACAAAGAGAATATTGTATTGGTATTCCATATACTCAAGTAATATTTATCATGCATGGGGTACAGTCAAAACACCTACTGAATGTTCTTAGTGAACCAAAGAGGCATATATTTGTGTTTATACAGACTACTATAATACTATAATACAATATTATAAACACTTTATAGTATGTTGCTTTCCCAAACTAATAATAGCAATATAAAATAATCATCACAAGTATTATTTTTTAACTCTTAAATCTTCATTTAGATCTGAGGTAATGCTTGAAACCCCCAGCATCTTCAAGGGGCACTTCAATGGTTACCTGGGAGATAGGCATCCTGGGAGTAGGACACACCTACTTCTTCTGAGAAACATAAGAACCAGGAAACATCATTCCACCTGGAAAGGATTAAGCTGAAAAACAAAATTGAACTAAGAGCAAAGGCAAGGGCCAAGACAATTTATATTGTATATAAACAACCAGAAAAATGACTGTCACAAGGTTTACTTTGCGTTCATAAAAGTATATCTTGTATCTGGTGTGAATCTAAGAATCTAAAAATTTTTATTCTTTCATAGGTAACTAAGAAATCAGATCCACTGGTATTGGAAGGCAGCACCTTTATCCCATGAAATATATTGAATTGAAGCTTCATGACACCACTCTGCACACTGTACATTGTACAGTCTGTGCTTAATGAATATTTGTTGAATGAATGAATGAAATTCTAGCTGCTCTGATGGCTACTGAAATACATAAGGCATGATTCTTGACATCTAGTGTTTGAATGAAAAAGATATGGAATAAGTAACGGTTGAACAACTTGACCTGCTTAGCATATGAATAAAAACTTTATATCTTGGCAAGCCTATTTTTCTTATCACGACATAGTGAAAGAAAGGAAAAGAGAAAGAGGTGGTTATAAGGAGAG